>BOPN01003984.1:128486-133486 GCA_017312705.2 Penaeus japonicus | reverse complement strand
GGTCGGAAAGGGAGCAGGGGGATAATGATGATGGTAAAAGAGGAGTAGTGGTGATGAAATGTTAATGACCAAACGTTTAAAAACAAGAAAAAGAAAATGAAGAAACTTTCGTTTTTTTTAGATATTATTATCATTATAATAATAATGACAATTACATCACCATTATCATAATCATTATTGTTATTATCATTATCATTTCTCTCACAATTATTGTTATCATTATTGTTATTATTTTAATCAACATCATCATTTTTATTAAAGTGATTATCGTTAGAGTTATCATTATTACTATCATGTTATTATCATTATTATTATTATTATCATTATTATTATTATTATCATTATCATTATTCTTATCATCATTAACATTACCATTGTTTTATCATATTATCATTACCATTGTTGTTATAAATACAATTATTATTACTATCATTATTATCATCACCATTATTATTACTATCATCATTATCAATATCATTATCATCATTATCATTACTACTACTGTTATAACTATCATTATTACTATTATTAGCATTATCACCACAATCATCAGTCATTATTATTATCATTATCATTGTTATAGTAATCATCACAATCATCATTAATACTACTATCATTATCATTACCGTTGTTATTATTATCATGTTCATCATTATCGTTATATATATTATAATTAATATAATTCTTATCATTGTACTATTATACTCATCATTGTCGTTATCATTGTCATAATCATCATTCTCATTACCATGATAATAATTATCACTGTAATTATTTATTACTATCATTATCATTATTATGATTGTTATCATTATAATAACTATCATCATTATTAGCATAATTATTACCATTACCATCACCACCATTATCATATATATCACTGCCTTCGTCATAAACAGTATTTCCATGATCATGATCATCATTAATAAATATATGATATACAAATATATCTAACTGTCTATTAATCCAACGAATCAGACCTCACCTGTTTCTCTGTCTGTCTCGTTCCTGGGCGTTCCGTCGTTTCCCGCGTCCGGCGAGAGAATGCGAGATTAGGGCTTTTTAACTGAGCGCCTTTCACCACCTAAGCGCCCATGCACACGCACACACATACACACGCATGCTTACACGTACATGTATACCCACACATGTATATGTATATATGTGTATATGTATATATGTATATATATATATATATATATATATATATATATATATATATATATATATATATATATATATATATATATATATATATATATATATATATATATATATATATATATATATATATACACACACACACACACACGCACAAACACACACACACACACACACACACATGCACGCACAAACATACACACACACGAATACACACACACACACACACACACACATAAACACACACACACACACACACACACACACACACATATACACACATATATATATATATATATATATATATATATATATATATATATATATATATATATATGTATGTATGTATGCACACACACACACACATGCACGCACACACACACATACGAACTCACACACATATACACAATGATTGAACGCTTAAACAATGAACATATTTATCAACTTCTAGCATTCTCATTTATAATTCGGCCTATCCTCCCCCCCCCCCCCCCCCCTTCTACTCGGACTTCCCTTCCCCCTCCCGGGCCCACACTTTCTCCAACAGCATAAGCGCATTAAGTCTAAGATTAAATGTGGGATTTACGAGGCAGGCAGATTTCTGTAGCGAAATTTATTCATATTGTTGTTGTTTTTGCTGTTGTTATGATGATTATAGTAACATTGGTGATCATGATAATATAAATGAAATTAAGCACTGCAGTAATGATGATAATAATGATAATGGGAACGATAATGATGATGATTATCATTGTTATCATTCTTATAATCATTGTTATTATCATTATTATCATTAGTATCATTATTATCGCTATTATTATTATTATCATATTTAGTGTTATTATTGTTACTATTCTTATCGTTGTTACTATCATTATCATTATCATCATTATGATTATGATTATCATTACCATTATTATTATCATCATTATCACTATTATCATGATTATTATTGTTATTGTCATTATAATTGTGATAATCATTATTATCATTGTCATTATCCCTATAACTATTGTTATTACTTTTATCATTATTGTCATTGTTTTTATCATTATTATTATCGTTATCAATATCATAATTACTCTCAGAATACCATTCTTGTTCTTATCATTATCCTTATTATCTTTAGTCATCAGCATGACCGTTATTACTATCATTATCACTGGTATCTTTTTCTTTATCATAATTATTTGTTATTATCATCACTCTCATGTTTACTGTTATCATAATTTTCATTATCATCCTCTTATTATCATTATCATCATTGTGTTTATTAGTAGCAATGATAATATTATTATATATCATTACTATCATTATTATCATCATTATTATTATCAGAAGTAGCAGTAGTAGTATCATTATTGTTATCATCATCATTATGACTCGCGTTACTATTATCGTTATCAGCGTTATTAAAATCATCAACGTTATTATTATCATTAATTTTATAATAATTATAATTATCAGCTATTATCTCATTATCTTTATCATCATTTTCATTATCAACACTGTTATCAATATTATTATCATTATCATCATTCTTGCTAGTTTAGTCATTATAATAAGTAATTGCAAGTAAAACTAACTTCGTTATTTCGACAATCTGTCTGACTATCTGTCTGTCTGTCTGTCTTTTTGTATGTTTGTCTGTCTGTTTGTCTCTCTGTTTGTCTATCCGTCTGTCTATCTGCCTCTCTGTCCGTCCGTCCGTCAGTCCGTCTATTTGTCTGTCCGTCCGTCTTTTTATCTGTGTGTCTGTCCGTCCGTCTAATAGTCTGTCTGTCCGTCCGTCTAATAGTCTGTCTGTCCGTCCGTCTAATAGTCTGTCTGTGCGTCCGTCTGTTTTTCTGTCTGTCAATGCCTGCCTGTCCATCTTTCTGTCTGTTTGTCCGTCTTTCTGTCTGTTCGTTTGCCTGTCTCTCTCTCTGTCCGTCTGTTTGTTTCTCTGTCTTTCTGTCTGTCCGTTTGCCTGTCTCTCTCTCTGTCCGTCTGTTTGTTTCTCTGTCTTTCTGTCTGTCCGTTTGCCTGTCTCTCTCTCTGTCCGTCTGTTTATTTCTGTGTCTTTCTGTCTGTCCGTTATCATCGTTGGTGTTATCCATATCCTAACTCTCATCCAAATCACCTTCATGATTATGCTTGGAAATCTAAAAAATAAAAATACGTTTGTAATCAGAGAAGAATAACGAAAGCAGTATCATGAACTCAACCAGTGTTAGTCCCCCTTTAGCCAAAAGTGCTGAAATACCCATCGATAAGTGACTTTAACTTAAGAGTCTTTAACTTAAGAGGCTTTAACTTTAACTCTGCTAAGCTACGAGACACTGTAACTTATCACAGTTTATTTGATATTCTAGAAATAGATGACATTGACTGTCGTTGCCTTGACGATGTCGATGTTTCAGTGTTGTCATTGACTCTGAGATGTGTGGCTGCAAATTGCAACGCACTACAGTTTGCTATTTGGTCACTATTGCTTGGTTAATTCATTACTAGGACTTAATTACTACTTTATTCATTGATTACTATTTCTATTCTAATTGCTACTATTGATCAAGTCCATTGCTATTACATGATTTATTATCACTACTGATTTAATCATAATTACAATGAGTTCATTCATAAACCGCTACATCTTGGTTGGTTAATTATTACCTTGTCGCTGTACAGGATAACATATTCGTCTGCAGTTATTCCTCCGCGACAGCTGAAACCTATTAAGAAGACGCAAGTTAAAGAGTAATAAACTCACTATTAATTAGCGGATAAACTTCCCAAGTCTACGACCGTTCAGAATGGACATCCGATATTTGTTATTTACTTGATGTGTTGAAGTGGATAGACAAAGAGACAGGGGAAGATATATATATATATATATATATATATATATATATATATATATATATATATATATATATATATATATATATATAGAGAGAGAGAGAGAGAGAGAGAGAGAGAGAGAGAGAGAGAGAGAGAGAAAGAGATAGATAGATAGAGAGAGAGAGAGAGAGAGAGGTGTGTGTGTGTGTGTGAGTGTGTGAGAGAGATAGGGGGGGGGGGGGTAGAGGGATCGAGTAAGGAAAGGAGGTAGGGAGGAAGAAAAGAAGAAGAGGGGGAGAGAGAGAGAGAGAGACAGAGGGTGGGAGGGAGAAGGAGAGAGGAAGGTAGAGAGAGAGAAAGAAAGAGAGAAAGCAAGTGAGAAAGAGTAAAAGAGAGACAAATAAAGACAGACAAACAGGCAGCCAGAGAGAGAGACAGACACAGACAAACAGAGGCACAGACACACATAGAAAAACATAATGAAATAGAAGACCCATTAACAACCAAATACGAGTCACATTACTCTCCATTAACCCTTTAGCACTTCAGAAACACCTCATGCTCTTCCACCATAAATGGACTTTAATATTGATGCATTTCACCTTGCCATGAAAACAGTACACACGTGTTAAAAGAGCATTGAACTTATTGGTAATCTTTATTCCTGTTATTAGTATTATATAAATTGTTTTCGATAACCCCTTCATCACGAAATTGATAGCACTTAGGATATTAATAGTAAGTATCGTGCTAATAATTGTTATAATGATAGTTATGATAATAATCGTTATCTATTTTATAAAATCGTTTACTATACTAATAATAATGATATTAGTTATAACTATAATAATGACAATAACTTTGACAATTATTATATCTATTACCATTTATGTCATTATCATTATCTTAGTCATCATCATCGTAACCATCATTAGCATCATCATAATTCTAATCATCATTTTATATCATTATTACTTTTATCATCATTATTACAACTATTATCTTTATTATGATCATTA
>BOPN01003984.1:120986-123486 GCA_017312705.2 Penaeus japonicus | reverse complement strand
TTATTTAATAGTAAAAAAGGGAAAGTTAGAGATAAGTAATGTAGATTTTCTGACCCTGAAATAAGACGCTTTGTTATTGACAAGCTGCTCCAGCTGGCAATGGGCGCGTCGGCTATTCCCGTGATTTTGATGACCCTGGTTTGGGGCCTGGTGGGCGTAGTGCTGCCCGTCGTGCTGCCCAAAGGACCCAACAGGAGGTGAGCAAGCAGAAGGGAGGGAAAGGGAGGCAGAGGAGGGGCATCGGAGGAAAAATGCTCGAATGTCCGTCCTCGTAGTCATCGGGAATCCCTGACCTTTTTTTTCCTGAGAAGCTGCTTTCAACTGACGATTTCTTTTATTTCCCGAGGTTATATTGAAGGGGTCAAAGTAGTATATGTTAAGAGTAGACGGGCGGTGGTCGAGATGACTTGAATGGGTTGTTCTTGTCTACTTCAATTTGATGGTGATTGTTGGAAATATTTACAGGAGACGCCCACAATGGCTTTCTAATTGGAACTTTGATAATCTTTCAAGTAAGGATTACGCGGTTATAGTGAAAAGCTAAAGTAAAAGCCATAAAGAAAGCTTAAAATGTTACAATTGGGGACTATTTAATCTGTAGGTAGTAGGGGTACGGTCACAATTGCTCAGACTCAAAAGTACGGCAGTTTCCAACAGCATCTAGAGTTGGAACAAGCAAAAAGTTTAGCTGATTATTTCTTTCATCTATTTCACGTGTAAATATGATATTTTGCTCTTCATTTTAGGTGTGCACTTCTAGTGTGAAGACATTTGCAATTTGTGGTACAATTATAAACTTTTGTTCTAATCTGAAATAATGAAATGAAAAAGAATGTTCTGTAACTTGAAGTCCTAAGACTCATTATATGAAGCCGTAGTAATTAATTCACTCACGCCAGGGCGATTCCGGCTTAGTATGGTCATTATGCCGGGGTTTTCGAACGTGTAAGCCTAACGTCTCGAGACTCTCAAGGGCACAAGCTGCGAGCCTGGGCTGCCCGCTTGCTCACCCCGAATGCCAGCCTTGCCCAGATATCACGTCACCGACGTCTGACACAAAAACCAGAAGAAAATATCAGGCGTGCACTTGCCGTACTCTTCAGTCTGGACTGTCCCTTATCAAAGTCTTTGAACCTATGCTCATTCAGCAGAGTTCATTAGTGCATTGTTGTCCATGCTTTGCACTCTAATGAAGGCAAACAAATCTCTACTATATATCTTCTGAACTTGTAGACGTCTTTGGCAATTTATCATCAACTAAGGAATCAGGTGAAGCTTAATCTTGCCAGGTATACATTCGGACAGTTTCTTGTTTTTCTCCTACTTCTTCTTGAATGTCTATACATTTAAATAGTTAATCACATTAATATTGAATACCAGAAAATATAATTTGGTACTTAAACAAAGGCATAAATCACGACTTATCAATTGTTTGTTAGCTTGTTGAAACTTCTTAACCAGTCAGAGAATCACATATCTTAAGATGTGGTGTGTGTTTTCCATTATTTCTAGACTTATGGTATGATATATTAGCAAAGTGATACTAATTAGCATTTGGTATGATGCCCTAGTTATACAACTGAAAAAGCAAATAGCTTGTGATTTCAACCGAAGGAAAAAGGCAGTATAACTGATCCAACCCGACGATACTTGCCCAGAGGAGTTAAGGAGTATTAAAGTCTGAAGAGATTACCTAAAAATAGTTGTCTTACATTTAACCTGTTAACTCAGGGTGATGTTTTATATTATGTCATGTGGTAAAAAAAACTTGCTGCCCGGAATAAAATATCTTGTCTTGGCTCTTTGTATGGCTGGTATGCCTGATGATCGTGCACACAGAGGGTGGCCGCAGCCAGATCGGGCGAATAGCCTGAGGATTTAGGCCTTCACACTTGACACACCTTGGCGTGAAGACCAGGCAGAGCCAAAATCACCCCGTTGTTATAGGGTTAACTCACTCACAATGGGGTGTTTATTTGTTAAATGCTGCTCCTGCTGGCAAGCTTTCTACTGAGAGATTTCTTGAGATGTGTGGTTGCCTGGAACCTCTCAGTCATTTTTACTGACCCTGTTCTACTGGGTGATAAAAAGAGGCATTGTATTTACAATATCATTTCAACATGAGTCATTAGTAAAACATGATACTTTTCCAGGTTTCTATTTTTGATGGTCAAAATATTTATTAAGCTATATTGTTTGATTAAGTTTTACTGATACAAGAGGAATTTATCACAGTATATATATTTCCCCATGTTGTTTCATATATGATGCAAATTTGAGTTATTCCATATACAAGGAAAGGTATGATTTTTTTTTAAGGGTATTATCCCTCCATTTGGGAATTCTCCAAAATTTGATATAAAAAAGATATACAGCTGTAAAGCATACACTGTAAGATCTCTCTTATAGCACTGGCAATAATTCTTACCTCTACTACCTGCCTGGAATGACCCATTCAAGTACAAGTATGGAGAGATCACCACCATTTCTGCACAATATG
>BOPN01003984.1:110986-113486 GCA_017312705.2 Penaeus japonicus | reverse complement strand
CTCTTTCCACAGGAGAGAACAGGGATAAAGAAAAAAAAAAAAAAATACATATCTTTTCTTTTTATTTCATATATCAGTGTCTCAAAAGTCTATATGTACATGGAAGTAGAGGACCCACTTGAACATTTTTATCCTTGCACCTTTCCAGGAGGGGCCTTAGGATGAGAGGCCAGACCAGGAACGCTTTACACCAAGCAAGGGGATCCATCTGACAATCAGGTGGACAGTCGGTGTTTGTCCGGCCGAGAATCCATTCCAGCGGAGAAGTAAAGCAAGACCTTTCCAAGAGTCCTTAAATTTTGTTTCTCTCTCCCTCCCTCTCCCTCTTCCTCCCCCTTCCCCTTCCCCTCCCTCTCTCCCTCCCCCACTTAACTTTTCTTTCTTTTTTCTTCTTTCTTCTTTTTTTCCATTATGAACATTAAAAAGAATTAATTCATAGTTTCCAGTTTCTGTTAATGAAAAGAGGCAACTCTTCGACTGATCTTCAATTTGGACTTACAGTTTTGTCCCTCTCTTTCTCCCTTTGTTTGATGTCGTAGAGAAGGACTTATATAGGCAGTAATAGTGAACTGGGAAAAATTAATAAGAGTATGTGTTAAGAATGACTGTATCAGAAAAAAAAATATATATATGTAAGTTAAGATCCAATTGTAATCAGTAGGGTTCCTTTTGTTGTTGTTTATAATGCATAAACAAATAGTTTATACCAGTAAGATATTTTTAATCTTGAAAGTTGCATCATATTACAAAAAAATGCAACTTTTTGTAACAGAAATGAACAGAAGTTATAGACATTGGTAGAAAATAAATTCTAGAGACTTAAAAATGTAACAAAAAAACAAAAACACTTCTAGTGTTTGGTGGTGTGGATGTCATTTTGTTTCTCTAATATTATAACCCACTTGTCTCACTCCGTAGTTATCTGTGCACTAAAATAAAGTAGGAAATGCAAAGACTCGTATTCCTTCAGGGGAAAATCACCCCCCCAAAAAAGTTAAACTAAAGGCACATGTTCATATTTACAGTGTTACACAGACAGATTAGAGAAAGAGGAAGTTCTGATTGAATTTAAATGTTATTAAAACGGAAGTTCTTGTATACATTTTTCCTAGTTTTCAAAAGGGCAAAATTTGGGGTCTGTTGTGACAGCAGATGCATTCATGGGTCAGATAAGTGGGTTTGGGATATAAAGGGAATTAGTATACATTGTATAGTGATGCATTGGACAATTTTAATGTGTGGATTTTATCATATTTACTAACCTAATATATATATGTAGTATCTTAAAGGTTAAGTGGCATACTCTTGGCTGGGTGTAGTTTAGGATTGGTGGCAAGAAATACATGGTTTGTGAACTGATGCAAATAATTTCAGTGTACAGTTTTATTGGAGGGGGGGTCAGTCTGTGAGATGCCTCAGACCAACAAAACATGCACCGCAACTAACACTCTTAGTTCACAAACACGGTCAGTTTCTTCACCAATGGAACTCTGATTTCTAAGTGCATCCACAAGATTCTGAGCCACGGATGAACCCCACCTACCTCATCCATAAAGCCACCTTTGGTGTCCCTTCAGCTTGGCCAAGGTCATGGGCACCGTTAGAAATAGCCCGGTCTCAAACAGTGAATTAAAATACACGTGCATAAACCAACCTCGGTAAGAGAAACCAGAATTCAAACTCTCACTTTACTGGAGAGAGGAACGGCACTCCCTGGGAGGGCGCTCCCGGGGACGACCCTCCCTGGGAGGTCTTTCCCCGGTGGCCCGTCCCCATCAGGCAGTAAATCTGTATTTCGATTCTGGTTTGCATTTACCGAAAGAAATATATCATTCAATGACCTAAATGCAACATTTATTTAAGATAATTGCTGTCTAGATGAGGGGTGTATTGTTGAATTTAGGCTTTTGTTTATACTTCACTTCTGCTGAACTTATTTTTTTTTTTTTTGTAGATACTGTCTTTTTTTCTTAGATATCAATATAAATCACTGAATCCATGTTCCAAGTGTATATTTATTCTTTTCTTCTGTTCATATTTAAAATCTGTGGATTTTCATAATAGGATCAAATTTAAACATTCCACAAAGGGAGGAAAAAGTATATTTGTTTTCTGTTTCTTCAGTACTGTACTGCTCTGTTTCTGTTATGTGTGATTATTATTTAATGTATGTCATAGTAAGACTGTATATCATTGCTTGTATTAAGTAATTACTGAATGTATGATGTGGCTTTAGCAATATGTATTGTCCTCTGTGGATGTTGTACAGTGGTTGTAAGGAATATTGAGGATAGTGTGCAAATATAACCTTCTAGTCCATTATTGAACCTGTTTTATTCTCGACATGGAGTCTAACCAACAGTGGATGGTGAGGATGGAGGGAGAGAGGAAAAAAAGAGTGTGTGTTTTATCACACAGTGGGATGCAATGCAAGAAATTTAGGAAACAAACTAGAAATACTCAACTAGGTCAAGTTCAGATTGAGATTGAGTACTTTGTC
>BOPN01003984.1:83486-93486 GCA_017312705.2 Penaeus japonicus | reverse complement strand
TGTATACATACATACATGCATACATATATATATATATATATATATATATATATATATATATATATATATATATATATATATTTACATACATATATATATATATATATATATATATATATATATATATATATATGTATATATATATGCATATATATACATATATATATATATATATATATATATGTATATATGTATATATATATATATATATATATATATATATATACATATACATATATATATATGTATACATATATATATATATATATATATATATATATATATATTTATATATATATATATATATATATATATATGTATATATATGTATATATATATGCATATCTATCTATCTATCTATCTCTCTCTCTCTCTCTGTCTCTCTCTCTCTCTCTCTCTCTCTCTCTCTCTCTCTCTCTCTCTCTCTCTCTATATATATATATATATATATATATATATATATATATATATATATATATATATATATATATATATATTCATATATTTATATATATATATATATATATATATATATATATATATATATATATATATATATATCTATATCTATATCTATCTATCTATATATATATATATATATACATATATACATATATATATATATATATATATATATATATATATATATATATATATATATATATATATATATATATATATATATATATATATATATATATATATATATATATATATATATATATATATATATATATATATGTATATATATATATATATATATATATATACATATATATATATATATATGTGTGTGTGTGTGTGTGTGTGTGTGTGTGTGTGTGTGTGTGTGTGTGTGTGTGTGTGTGTGTGTGTGTGTGTGTGTGTGTGTGTGTGTGTGTGTCTGTGTGTGTGTGTGTGTATGTATACACACACACACACACACACACACACACACACATATATATATATATATATATATATATATATATATATATATATTTATTTATTTATTTATCTATTTATTTATTTATTTATTTATTTATTTATCTATAAACACATGACTCGCCCCCCCCCTCCCCCAGCGTGCCAACCCGTGCAGCTCTGGCACCTCGTCCGCCACGGCACCCGCTACCCGAGCGAGAAGGATATCCGATCCTTCATGGACGAGCTGCCTCAACTCCGGGCGCGCATCTTCATAGGCTGTGGCGAGAAATTAATGGGCTGCGGTGAGTGAACTACAGGCTGTGATGAGTAAGCAGTAGAGCGCGTGAGTAAGCTGCAGGCTGCGGTAAGTATGTAGCAGGCTGAGGTGAGTAAGATGCATGCCGTATTGTTTAATCATAGCAGGCTGCGGGGAGAAACTGCAAGCTGTGGTGAGTAAACATCAGATTATGGTGAGTAAGTTGTAGGCCTGTTTAATCAGCAGGCTTTAGTGAGTAAAGTAAGTAAGTGAGTAAACAAGACTGTTCCCAATCAAGACCAGATCTTTTATCAACGTGTATATATATATATATATATATATAATATTCAATAATGTTTAAGCATAAATAAATATACATATGTATGTATATACATGATTTTTCATATGTGCACAAGCGCAGACGTACAAGTCTGTACACGTGGTAGTGAGACTGTAAAAGTTATACTCCTCCTCAGGTAAACTGTGTCCCGAAGACATGAACTTGATTTATTCCTGGAACATTTCCTCCCTCAACGAGAATATGGCCAAGACGCTGGCCCCCGAAGGGGCCTACGAGCAGGAGGAACTTGCAAGCACGTTCCTGATCTTGTTTCCGGAAATCCTGATCGATAACTTCGCTGCAGAAAACTATAAGGTGAGTAGACGAAGGGACTTTCCTTTAATTCCTTGACGTCATCGGAAGTTCAGCGTTGACGTAAGTGATACTTTAACGCGACTTCCCTTTGTGTGCCGCCCACCGTGCTCATTCCAAACTCTCTCGCAGTTTCGCTACACGGCGACGCAGCGAACCAGAGAGAGTGCGCTGGCTTTCGCGAGAGGCGCCTTCGGGTCCGACGCCAGAAATATTCACATGCCGGAGCCCCTGGATCCAGACCCGCTACTTCAGGTCGGTCGCTGACTCATCTAGATTGGCTGACGCATGGCTGCCCCGTGATCTCTCCCCTGACAAGAGGGACAGGGAAGTTTTTGGCCTCGTTTGGCCTCGCTACGCACGCCTGATATTTGTTTGACAGGGCATGATGCATGGGCTATTGCAGGCTGCATCTCCAGTGGAGGGGTGGAGGGGCGGAGGGGCGGGCGCCTCCTCTGGCCAGAAGTGACGTAGTTTAAGAATGCGAGTTAACAGCCGTGGATATACCATGCGGGCGCCTCAAGTGCTCTTGCAGTATGGGTGGGATTTGTGAAAGCGAAGCACATCAAAAACTGTTCCCCGCGCCGCATTCCTGTCCATTTGACGGCAAATCAGCAGAAACGCTTTTACAAGCATCCGTACACAGGCACGTAGGAAATACAAACAAACCAAATTTGTTTGATATCAAAGAAGCTAGATTTAGTCATTAAAACAATCCGAAGCCATAACTTATCAAAATTACTTCAGACCAAAAGTTAAAGGAATGAAAGCGTACAATTTCACTCGCCTCCCCACAAGTTCGGGGAGGCGGAGCTCTCAATATCCTTAGACGCGACCAGACCGCATAGAGCGAGCGACAAGGCCAGACGCGCTGCCGCTGCTTGTCCTCTGCACTGCCTCATCAACTCATGCAGCCCTTTTATTAAGAAGTCAGAGCTCGACCCGCCATGTTATTCCTTAATTTACTGATGATGTTATAAAAGTTTCCCGCCCTCGCCGGGTAAACTTGACAATTTTGCAGTTCGTATTTATTATTTCCATTAGACAAAGCCATTTATAGTATCAAACAGTTTATATAAACGCAAACAGCGTCACATAGATCTACTGCAGAAGTACCGTTCCTTGCGAGGGCAGGAACTCGCACCGAGTGTGCTTCTGTGGCATCACCGCCTCCACTCCGAACCCTCCTCCATCTTCCCGCTTCCTTCGTCTGTCCTCCCGGGTTAACAACACAAATATTTTATTCAATGATAAGATCATGAAACTTTGTTTAAATGCAAATGTTCACAAATGTTGAGAGTTTCCCAGTAGGAGCGTCTTATAAAACGCCCAAAAAGTATCTAACCAAACCGCCGGGCGTAACAACTTCGGACGTCGACACAACCACGGAATAAAAGAGGCTCAGTATGTCACTCTTGTATGTGGATTGAAATAGTAGTAGCAGAAATAATAGGGATTAATTGAGAGTAATAAAGAATCACTGTTACCATTATATCTACGACGTCTGATATACATCATGAAATACATCGTTGACACAGCTATCATTAAAGAATTATGAATCATGCATTCACTAAAAAACTTGATCGTGTCTCTTAACGTTTCGGTATCAACAGGAATGTTTATTTATTTATATATTCATTACTGAGCATTAAGGGCTCAGTAATGTATTGTTTCATCAGAGCAACTAAGTACTTTCGGTCATAATGCAATTGTCTGTAGAGTATTCAAAACTTAGATATTTTATGTTGCATAGAAGTTAGGTTCCTTTCTGGCTCAGTATCCCACATAAATTACTTAATAAGTCTCACACTTAAGAGCTCAGCCTTGAAAGAGAAGACAGATTGAGTTGCTCGTAAATGATACTGTATGTAATAATTCTGATACACTGACATTAGTATTGCAGTATGAATATGCGAATGGATTCTGCAATAGAATACGAGTGAGTATGATTACGCAAGGCCATCATATGCGACCCATCTGCGATCTTACCCTCAGGGACGTGTGGTCTTTCACGCGAATTGAAAATATCTATGGTTTGATTCACTTGGTATTTACGTTGAGGAAACAACCAATTCGTATACCATCGTTTTGAATTACATACACACACGTACTTAGTATCGCTCTCTCTCTTTCTATCTATCTATCTATCTACCTATCTATCTATATATCTACCTATCTATCTATCTATCTACTTATCTCTCTCTCTCACTCTCTCTCTCTCTCTCTCTCTCTCTCTCTCTCTCTCTCTCTCTCTCTCTCTCTCTCTCTCTCTCTCTCTCTCTCTCTCTCTCTCTCTTATTGTGAGTGGGTGAGGGGATGGAGGAAGGTAGATCCATTGAATTAGGTCATTTTAAGCGAACACGATCAATTGTTAAATGAGAAATCGTTTATTTACGAAAATTTTCCATAAAGTGCAGTTACAAGTTAAGATAGCTACAAAACTGATAGTAAATAGACATTAGCACTGCATCAGGAAATAAGAAATGGATATGTGTATGTACTCGGCGCATTGTTTTGTCTAAATCCAGGACCTTTCTCTATTGTCCATTGATTTATTTTTTCTATCCTATTTGAGCCACTTTTTTTTTTTTTTTTTTTTTTTTTTTTTTTTTTTTTTTTTTTTTTTTTTTTTTTTTACTTAAGTATGCAACACTAGAACTTTTTTCTACTACAGTTTGCACCATGAAGGTTGTTTTAATTTTGTTCTATCATAGTCTATAACTCTATGGCTTTTTCGACCGAAGTAAGCACCATTAGGGTTTTCCCACCATATGTATAGTGTGCTTCACCAGGGCTTTTCTACCTCAGTATGAAACACCAATGCTTTTTCTGCTATAGTATGCACCATCAATTTTTTTTTTTTTTTTTTTTTTTTGCCGTAGGATGACACGCTAAGGCTTTTCCTACAATAGTATGCACTATTAATTTTTTTTTACCATAATATACAACTCTCAGGGTTTGTTTCTACAATAGGCTTTTCTTTTTCTACCATAGTATGGAGCATCATGGCTTTTTCTATTATAATATACAACACCAGGGTTTTTCCTACCGTGGTATGTGCCACCCAGCCTTTCCTATCACCGCATGCCACCATTGCTTTTTCTACCTAAGTATGTGCTACGTGGCTTTTTATACTGTCGTATGCCCAACCGGATATAATTTCGCCCAAACTGGACTTAGTTAAATTAGCCCAGGGCAAATCTAGCTTGGATACATGATGATAGGTTAATCTAGGCTTCGCTTATTTATGTTGGTTAAATCAGACTATGGTATGGTAGCTCTAGTACGTTAAATAGGTTGGTTAGAATAAATCAGGTTCGGTAAGGCTTGGCATGGTTGCGTTAGGCTGAATTCGGTTAACCTTTTGGAAAAGGGAATGCATTTGTTTACTTTGGCCTCAGATCAGGTAATAGTGACACTCCAACGAAATTTTATTTCAAAGCGAAAGAGAGAGAGAGACACGTGACATACCGAGGTCTCTCGGGCTCTTTCATTCATTCCTTATGGCACTGGAGTCGATTTTGTATAAGTCAGATTTTGTGTTTTACTACATCAAGTGCCATCTGACAAGCTTTCTCGATATGGTGGTCGACTAAAACTGTAGTATTGAGTCTACGTCATTTTTATATCAGGGGATGTTTTATATATATATATATATATATATATATATATATATATATATATATATATTTTTTTTTATTTTTTTTTTTTTTTGAGAAATTCACGGGTTATGGATTGGGTGCAGCGTCTGGGTACTCTGAAGTCGCATCAATGCAGCTACGCTAGGCGCTTGTTGCAGAGATTTATCAGTAGTCGGACAGTTTCCTTGCTACTATTATCATTGTTATTATTATTATTACTATTGTTGATATCATCATCATCATCAGTCATCATAATTATTATTATCATTATTATAATACCATTATCATAATAATCATAATTATTATTATCATCATTATTATCACTATCAATATCATCATTATGTTATGTTGTGTTACGCGTGTGTCTTTTACACACACACACACACACACAAACAAATAAACAAACAAACAAACAAACACAAACAAACACACACACACATCTTGTCCCAATCGGATCAAACCAATCCTTCGCAAAGCGGTCACACTCACACAACCCAAGCTCCGCCCCCCCCCCCCCCCCCCCCCCCCCCCCCCCCCGCGCGGCTAAGCCCAGTGTCCTCTGACAGTTCTACAAGGTGTGCACCAAATACGTAGCCGAGGTGGAGCAGAACGAGACCGCCATGGAGGAGGAGGTTCGATTCAAGTACGGCAACGAGATGCATGACGTTGTGCGTCGAGTCGGAGAGCGAGCTGGGGTGTTGTTCACGTCATGTGAGTGTACGACTGTACGCCTTGCTCGGTCTGTCTCTCTTTCTCCCCTTCTGTCTTTGTGTCTCTTCTATTTCTCGCTCTCTCTCTCTCTGTGTCTTTCTCACTCTGTCTCTCTTCCTCCCCTTCTGTCTTTGTGTCTCTTCTTTTTCTCGCTCTCTCTCTCTCTCTCTGTCTTTCTCACTCTTTCTCTCTTTCTCCCCTTTTGTCTTTGTCTCTTCTATTTCTCGCTCTCTCTCTCTGTGTCTTTCTCACTCTTTCTCTCTTTCTCCCCTTCTGTCTTTGTGTCTCTTCTATTTCTCGCTCTCTCTCTCTCTGTGTCTTTCTCACTCTTTCTCTCTTCCACCCCTTCTGTCTTTGTGTCTCTTCTATTTCTCGCTCTCTCTCTCTGTGTCTTTCTCACTCTGTCTCTCTTCCTCCCCTTCTGTCTTTGTGTCTCTCCTCTTTCTCGCTCTCTCTCTGTATCTTTCTCACCCTTTCTCTCTTCCTCCCCTTCGTCTTTCTGTCTCTCCTCTTTCTCGCTCTCTCTCTGTATCTTTCTCACTCTTTCTCTCTTCCTCCCCTTCGTCTTTCTGTCTCTCCTCTTTCTCGCTCTCTCTCTCTGTGTCTTTTTCACTCTTTCTCTCTTCCTCCCCTTCTGTCTTTGTGTCTCTCCTCTTTCTCCCTCTCTCTCTGTGTCTTTTTCACTCTTTCTCTCTTCCTCCCCTTCTGTCTTTGTGTCTCTCCTCTTCCTCCCTCTCTCTCAAACTTTTTCCAGTTTTCTGTTGTTCTCTCTCTCTCTCTCTCTCTCTCTCTCTCTCTCTCTCTCTCTCTCTCTCTCTCTCTCTCTCTCTCTCTCTCTCTCTCTCTCTCTCCCTCTCTCTCCCTCTCCCCCTCTCTCTCTCTCTCTCTCTCTCTCTCTCTCTCTCTCTCTCTCTCTCTCTCTCTCTCTCTCTCTCTCTCTCTCTCTCTCTCTCTCTCTCTCTCTCCCTCTCTCTCTCTCTCTCTCCCCCCCCTCTCTCTCTCTCTCTCTCTCTCTCTCTCTCTCTCTCTCTCTCTCTCTCTCTCTCTCTCTCTCTCTCTCTCTCTCTCTCTCTCTCTCTCTCTCTCTCTCTCTCTCTCTCTCTCTCTCTCTCTCTCTCTCTTCCTCCCCCCCCCCCTCTCTCTCTCTCTCTCTCACCCTTTCTCTATCTCTCTTCTCTCTGTTGTTATCCTTCTTTATTATTTTTTTTTTCCAACATTCTACATTTCTAAATTTTGCAATAACTCTCCACAAGCCATCCTCCCACCTTGCACATCCCCATCAACTGCTCTTCTCTCGCCAGACGAGGTGGGAATCATGTACAACGCCTGCCGCTACTACACCGCGTGGTACCCTTCGATGCAGTCCGCCTGGTGCTCTGTCTTCACCAAGCGAGACCTCAAGGTAGGTCATGGGGACGCGCGCTCAGGCAGGGTCAGAGGTTGGTGAGATTAGTACGGCAGTCTTTCCTTCTCTTTCTGTGTGTGTGTGTGTGTGTGTGTGTGTGTGTGTGTGTGTGTGTGTGTCCCTTCCCATTTCTCCCTCCCCCTCTCTCTCTCTCTCTGTGGTTCTCTTTCTATCTTTCTTTCTCTTTCTCTCTCTCTGGTTCTCTTTCTATCTTTCTCTCTCTCTCTCTCTGGTTCTCTTTCTATCCTTCTCTCTCTCTCTCTCTCTCTCTCTCTTTCTCTCTTTCTCTCTCTCTCTCTCTCTCTGGTTCTCTTTCTATCTTTCTCTCTCTCTCTCTCTGGTTCTCTTTCTATCTTTCTCTCTCTCTCTCTCTGGTTCTCTTTCTATCTTTCTCTCTCGGGTTCTCTTTCTATCTTTCTCTCTCTCTCTGGTTCTCTTTCTATCTTTCTCTCTCTCTCTCTCTGGTTCTCTTTCTATCTTTCTCTCTCTCCCATCTCTCTCTTCCATTCCCCTATCTCCCTCTCTCTCTCCCTATTTCCATCTTTCTTTCTTTATCTGCTCCCTCTCTTCTTCGCTTCTCACCTCTCTATTTCCATCGCCCTCTCTATTTTCCCCTTTCCTTCTCTTCCTCTCTCCACCTCATTTCTCTCTTCTCTTTTACTTCTTCCTTCCCTCCGCTTTCTCTGTCTAATTCCTTTCTTTTCCCCTCTCCCTCTCTCTCTCTCTCTCTCTCTCTCTCTCTCTCTCTCTCTCTCTCTCTCTCTCTCTCTCTCTCTCTCTCTCTCTCTCTTTCTCTCTCTTTCCATTCCTTTCTCTCCCTGAATATTTTGTGCATTTGTATTTATTATCAGAAACCATCAGTAATTTTATTAATATTTAGTCAGTTTAAAACATCACTTTAGACTTAAATAAGTTTGTTAAATTCCCAAACAGTAATAACAATCGTTATCCCTAAATCATATCTAGTTATCAGAAAATCACACAATATCTCGAATAACATTTGATTCTATTTCAAAGGAAGCTATCTTTTCTGTGATGATTCTTCCATCCTTCTTTATCGAACTAATATAGATATCTTTCTTCACGTTTTTCCTTGCATGACTGTGTTTCTTTTATTCATCGCCTGGTATTGTGGCCGTGCACGTCTTGCTACCCCGTGTGCTCTGCGTGGAAAGGTGCTTGAGTACTGGCAGGACCTGAAATACTACTACGAGAGCGGCTACGGCCATCGGATCAACTACGAGCAGGCGTGCCGTCTGGTGCAGGACCTCGTGAAAACATTCAGGTAGGACCTGTTGAGGACTTTCGAGTAGGACCTGTTGAGGACATTCGAGTAGGACCTGGTGAGGACATGCGAGTAGGACCTGGTGAGGACATTCGAGTAGGACCTGGTGAGGACATTCAGGTAGGACCTGTTGAGGACATGCGAGTAGGACCTGGTGAGGACATGTAGGTAGGACCTCGTGAAAACATTCAGGTAGGACCTGTTGAGGACATGCGAGTAGGACCTGGTGAGGATATGTAGGTAGGACCTCGTGAAAACATTCAGGTAGGACCTGTTGAGGACATGCGAGTAGGACCTGGTGAGGACATGTAGGTAGGACCTCGTGAAAACATTCAGGTAGGACTTGTTGAGGACTTTCAAGTAGGACCTGTTGAGGACATTCAGGTAGGACTTGTTGAGGACACGTATGTAGGACCTCCGTGCCCAGGAAATACAAGTCAGTCTCTAGGATAATACTGAGACCTCAATGTAATTCTAACATGAAGGTGATAATATAAATATATAATACACACGACAAGATAACAATAACTCAATGGTTGTAACTTGTTTTAATTTATATTAATTTATGAAACGAAATAGAATGATGGTCGGGCTGGAGAGCTTTAATTCAATTTGGCAAAAAGGGCTACATTTTGTTTCAGAATGAATGCCAAATTTTCTTTGAATATGAAATTCTATTCTCAAATAGATGGTGTTGCCGTGTGCTCGGCTATTGACCATAATTAGGCACAGTTTGATCTTTATTTTTAAAAAACTACCTTGACTTAGCTGTAAAGATAGATATGAAGTAGTGGCTCTTAACCTTTCTAACACCTCGCCCCCTCCCCTCAAATCAAAGTGCTGTTAGAATGCGATTGCACACACACACACACACACACACACACACTTACTCCCTGCGTGCAAAGAATGGCAAACATTCACTTATAGCGAAGGATGGGTCAACAAAGTTACTATCTGACAACGCTAACCCGGCACCACGTAACACACATGTAGACAGGTGGATAATAGGCATTAGTCTTGGGAGGGGGGGGGGGCAGTAGGGGGAATCTGGTAAGGATATGTTGTTACTTATAAATTTGTAAGTGACTTGAAGGCAATTTCCTCTCTTCTCCCTTCATACGATATGTTATTTTTTCTTGTATAA
>BOPN01003984.1:58486-60986 GCA_017312705.2 Penaeus japonicus | reverse complement strand
AGGGAGTGAGAGAGAAAGAGACATAAACCTAAACACATGTATATCTACATGTATCTCTCTCTGTCCCTCCCACCTCTACCACCATCCCCCCGAGTGACCCCAGTTTCCCTTCGCCGCAGGTCCGGAGTTCTGGGGTCTGATCAACCCCAACTGGAACATGTGCGAGCGCGGACGCCGCCAGTCGCCCGTCAACATCGAGCCGAGCAAGCTGGTCTACGACCCCCACCTCCGACACGTCCACGTTGACAAGCACAGGGTATGGCTCAATGGTGATGCTATTCATTCTTTTTTTCTTTCTTTCTTTCCTTCTTTTAGAAGCGAGACAGTTTTCCGTTCTCCAGATATTATGCTTGTTTGTTTATTTGTTTTATTTAGTTTCCATACCGATTTGACACAAGCATATATGATTCTTGTTTTCTTAATGTTCGTACTGTTTTCCATAGTTTTTGCTTCTTTTTTTACTGATCTGACACGAGTGTATATGATTCCCTTTTTCTAATGTCCACACCGTTTTACACAAGCTTATATGACCCATGTTCTTTGATATATATTCTATTTTGACACGAACATACCCAGCTAAAGACATACCCATACCCAGCTAACTTAATTCCAAAGGACTGCCCCCCCCCCCTTTCCCCCTCATGCTCGCAGGTGTCCGGCAGCCTCCACAACACGGGTCAGAGCGTGATCTTCCGGGTGGAGAAGGGCTCGAAGCACCACGTGAACATCACGGGCGGCCCCCTCGTGTACAAGTACCGCTTCCAGGACCTGTACATCCACTTCGGCGCCGCCAACCACCAGGGCTCCGAGCACCAGGTCAACGGGGCCGCCTTCCCCGCGGAGGTGAGTGGGCGGGCCGTGGGCGGCGTGGTTGCCTTCGTGTAGATGATTATATTATTCATTATTAAAGGGTAAGATATGGCACGCATAATTATGTAATACAAACGTGTTTACGGAACAGATAAGCTATTCGTATATGGACATTAATACAACAAGAGCCCGGTTGCATTGCACACACACACACACGCACACAAACGCAGACACACACACACACACACACACACACACACACACACACACACACACACACACACACACACACACACACACACACACACACACACACACACACACACACACCATCTGCTTGAAGCTAATCGAATTGAAGAAAGGCGTCGCAAATACAGTCAGATTTCGAGATCGATCACAATTATAAGAGAGTGTCGTGCAATCGAAGTCAGGATCAGAGTCTCACATCAGGCGAAAGGAAAGGCGGAGAGGACTCGCAACAACAGTGGCAAATGTTGCACGAGACTCTCGAAGAGGCTCACGACGAAATACTCTGAAAGGAATAATGATGATAATCAGAAAGGTGGGTCTTTAGTAGGACATTTGAGATTTGTTGGAATACAGGAGAATACTTTAGAGGAAAAGAAATGCATGAATGTGTAAAACAGTTCACTAGAGAACGCATCAAGAAGCTACAATAACTGGAGCTATGATCAAGCGGATAGTCTGAAAACGGAGATCAGCAAAGGATGCATGAACAAATGACACAGATATCAGGAGAAAGAGATATGAAAGTTGGACATGCATTAGAAACAAAAAATAGAGAATTTGATGACAATAGAAAAAAATTAAAAAAGGATAGGGGAAATACACGCAGTTATGGAGTGAAAGATAGAACTATGAATATTACGAGATAAATACGAACCGTTTTATCATTGGTAGAATCAAAAGACCAGTTAGTGCACAAGTAACAGACGAACATTTAAAGGAACAAGGAATATAATATCGAAATGCTTATTGAGGGTGAGTGAGAAACAAAAATACTTTTTTATCTGCTTTATGAATTATAAAAAAAACCACTTGAATGTAATAAAAGTCACAGAGAACCTGCCAATACATTTATAATTTGAAGCGAAAGAAAGCGGGGTGCTCCATGGCTGCCGTCTTTTTGATAGAAAAAATGCGGCGATAAAAATATAGGTAGATTGATTTTCCTGTGACTTGTATTGATGCGTGTGTCTGTAGCTGTGTTTGTGTTTTTCTTTAGACTCGTGCGCGATATCTATGGATCACACACTGATTCTATATTCTTAATAGATAAGCACGAACACATGAAGGCACAAGAACATCACACTCTAATGGGAAACTTTTTATTATTATTATTATTATATATATATTTTTTAAATTTTATTATTATTTTTTTATTTATTTATTTATTTTTTTTTTAAGGATTTCATGGTAACAATCGTCTTTTAATCTTGCACTTGATATGAAATACTCCACGTATCTTAACATCATGTACTTCAGGTCCTCGTGTGAGTTCGTCTGGTCCTTCTTCAGGGGCGCATCTCCCCCTCGAATCACCGGAGTGACACTTCATCTTACCACGGACACGCCCTCCGACATGCCTCGAGGGAGTCGAAGTTATTGTCGTTCCCGTGGCAGCCTCCGTATATGAACCTGAGGGCGTTGGACGAAAAGGTTCCCCTCG
>BOPN01003984.1:20986-23486 GCA_017312705.2 Penaeus japonicus | reverse complement strand
ACGGTGAAAGTCTCAAGTATTTAAGCTCCTGGAGTGCCAATCGAAGCGGCAGTTCCTGGCGGACCTCTCAGTGCTAAAGTGCCTCCCTTCAGTCTCCCTTCTCACTCACACCCTTCGCATCCGGCATGGCGTGTTCTAAGGTAAGGCAGGTAAGACCCTCTACGTCTGACCTGCGGTGGGGTCGTGTTTGGGCGAAGAACAGCGTGAGAAGGTAAGGAAGGACAGGGAGAGAAGGAAGGTTAGAAGAAGAAGAAAAAAAAAGGGTCGTCGCTGGATTTTTCGAATTGTACGACGTGATCGGAAGGTTTGATTTTATCCCAGTATTAAGAGTATTTCGAAGAAAGCGATTATCCTTTTTTTTGGTGTAGTTTGCGTGGGTCTCTTAAGCATGAATCAGGGGTTTGATATGTGTCCGTTTCGAGAAGATGGTGAATTTGATTGTACAGTTAGCATGCTTCAGTGTAAAATGAGTCCTTCAAAGGCATTCGAGGGTGGCGAGGAAGAGTGACTCAAGTGATAAATACCCATGACGCGCATGACACTTGCCCTACTCAGACCGGAATGGCAATCGTAATTCCGTCCAGGAACTCAGACTTCATATCTCATGAACCTCAGACTTGCACTGCGTCCACATATGACACCATGTATTGTTGTGATAGGAAGGAGCTTTCTTCACGCGGTGCAATACCTATCATGCATGCACGATAACACAAAGCACTTGGTATTCTTTGCGACGAGAAAGGACGTCAGACTCAAGTCACAAAACTGTTTCTTTCTTACGATACCGCAGAGGACATCCCCTTTTGGTTAACAAAATCTGTCATACTTTCCGAGACATATTTTGTAATGATGACAGTACTTTTTTTAAACGACATTCATGCTCCTCCAGTTATTAAAATTGACGCGAAATAAAACGACCAATGTTTTTGTTGATGACACGAGCTCCATCGTACTCATTTTACGCATTTACTCATAATAACCATTCTTTGACGAGGCAACACCTCTGTATTAGCACGACGATTCCTAACCCCAGCAATTCCAACCACGACGATTCCCAACGCCATTCCCACTGCCTCGACTGAACACTATGACTTTGGACCTTAAGGACCCTGTGTTCAGTGCTACGTCAAGTTCCATATCCAGCTCAGGTCCATATCTATGCTCTGTAACTTCCAATCTAATCAAATCTAAACTCACATTATAAAAAAGATACCAAATGCGTTCTTCTGCACTTAAATTTTGAACGAAATCTTTAAAATAATCATCATCACCCAAGTTCCATATACGTTTATGTATCCGATTCTACGTGAAAGTTGTCGTCTATTTCCATAACCTTTATCCTATCTCTTAGTTCACAGCTGATCTTTCATCTAATGACACATTTTATACACAATGTAACAGCTAATTCATTTATCAATATATCTAAGTTCTTGTCCAATAATGCAGTTGATTCTGGATCTAGTTATTTTTTTCAGATTTAGATTTTACATTCAGTTCCTAATTCAACGCCATATCCTATTCTTTATCCTATATCTAATCCATGTCTGTGCTCAGTGTCACATCGAATTTCATTTACAAATCTTTATCCGGCTCCAATCCACCCCTTCATTAAACTTTGCACCTTATATATCGTCAATGTATATATATATATATATATATATATATATATATATATATATATATATATATATATATATATATATATAAATTCGACATCCAACCAATTTCCACATCCTATTCAATTTCCACACACAATGCCACATCCTATTTCATATCCCACGTCATCTCTGCTTCCATATCCACATGTATATCCATTTTTACATTCATTCAACATCCATTTCCACATCCTATTCACCTCCAGTTATAAACCACATATTAATTTTCACTTTCATTTACATCTCTATGTTAACATCCAAATGCACAATCATTTTTATATCATTTCAACAATCAATTTCAGATTAATTTCCGCACTCCATTTTATATACATATCTACAATCACTTCTACATGCAATTCCACACTCATCTGTGGCAATTTTATATTAATCTATACATCCAATTCCACATTCAACTTTTATGCAATTACACATTCATTTTCACACACGATTCTACATTCTTTTTTTCATGCTATTCCACATCAATTTTTACATACAATTCTACTTTCATCTTTACATGTAGTCCCAAATACATTTTCACATACAGTCCACATTCCTTTTCGATTCCATGATCACAACCATTTTCATTTTCAATTCCAATTCCACATCCAAAATCCCACATCGTTTCCACATTGCATTCCACAACTGAAATCAGGTTTATGCCCTTTTCCCTCATCCAGAGTCGTCATCCACCCACATTGCCACCCCCTTCACATCTAGTCATCCATCATTATTCTTGAATGCTATCATCAATTCGTTTATCTAAATCATGAATCTAATTGTTTTTTTTTTTTTTTTTTTTTTTTTTTTTTTTGTTTTTGTGTTTTTTTTTTTTTTTTTTTTTTTTT
>BOPN01003984.1:7500-20886 GCA_017312705.2 Penaeus japonicus | reverse complement strand
TCTCCTCACACATCGTCTCCTCACTCAACCTCTCCTCACACATCATCTCCTCACTCACCCTCTCCTCACCCAACTCCTCCTCAACCAACCTCTTCTCACACATCATCTCCTCACACATCATCTCCTCACACATCCTCTCCTCACACATCATCTCCTCACTCAACCTCTCCTCACACATCGTCTCCTCACTCAACCTCTCCTCACACATCATCTCCTCACACATCGTCTCCTCACTCAACCTCTCCTCACACATCATCTCCTCACTCAACCTCTCCTCACACATCATCTCCTCACTCAACCTCTACTCATACATTTCTCTCCTCACCGAACTTCTCACCCATACTCTCCTCACCGAACCTCTCTTCTACTAACCTCTCCTCACTTATTTCTCTCCTCACCCATCTTCTCCTCACCCATCCTCTCTTCACCTCATCACCTAACCTCTTATCATCTAATTTTCCCTCATCCAACTTCGCATAAAATGACCTCTCCCCCCCTCCCCCCCATCGCACTCAACCTCTCATTAACCCTTTCTTACTCAACCTTTCCTTTTCCAATTATTCCTCACCCTTTCCTCACCCAACTTCCCTTTCAACTTCAATCAACCTCTCCCCACCTAATCAAGCTGGCACTAACCTCTTTCCCTCACCTAACCCTTCCTTCAAAACCCAACCTGTAACCCTTTTCCCATTCTCACCCAACACGTCATCTAACCTCTCCCCTTTCAACCTCTCCTCAACCAACCTCTACTCACCAAACTTCTCCGCAAACAATCTCTCTTCATCCAACCTCTCACTCAACCTCCCTTCAATCTATTTTCAACCAACCTGTCCTCACCAGACCCCTCTCCTCCTAACCTCACATTAACCAACTTCTCCTTTCTCAGTAAACTTCCCTTCAGTTAACCATTCCTCGCCCAACCTCTCTTTAAGGAACCTCTTCCTATACAACCTCTTAGCACTCACCTTCTTCTCGCCTAACCTCTAACATCCCATCCATTTTATCCCCGCTCAAACTTCACTTAACCGATCTCTTTTAACTAACCTCTTTTCACACAATCTTTCTTAACCCATCTTTCTCCAGCCAAGTTTTAATCTACTAACTTTTCTCACCCAACTTCTCGTAGCTCAACTTCTTCTCGCCCAACCTCTCCTAACCCAACTTCTTCTCGCCCAACCTCTCCTAACCCAACTTCTCTTCGCCCAACCTCTCCTAACCCAACTTCTTCTCGCCCAACCTCTCCTAACCCAACTTCTTCTCGCCCAACCTCTCCTAACCCAACCTCTCCTAACCCAACCTCTCCTAACCCAACTTCTTCTCGCCCAACCTCTCCTAACCCAACTTCTTCTCGCCCAACCTCTCCTAACCCAACTTCTTCTCGTCCAACCTCTCCTAACCCAACTTCTCCTAACCTAACTTCTTCTCGCCCAACCTCTCCTAACCCAACCTCTCTTAACCCAACCTCTCTTAACCCAACTTCTTCTCGCCGAACCTCTCTTAACCCAACTTCTTCTCGCCCAACCTCTCCTAACCCAACTTCTCGCCCAACCTCTCCTAACCGAACTTCATCTCTTGGTTAGTTGTTTAGTTCTCTCTGACCGCGTCCTTGTTCAAGCAAGTGAAAACTCTGCTCAATGCCCTCCGCCAGACTCTCTTTATCGTCTGTGAAACTCGTCCAGGCAACTAGGATCATCTGCAGGTAATACCAAGAGGCACCAATCTTCTGAGGACCAGAAACGTTGAAGTTTTGACACGCACTGTTGTAGTTGAAGACTTCAGGTCCTTACTAATGCTGAAGACTGTTTCAACTTTACTGAACGCATTTGACTTCGGATCTTTGAACGAAAACTGGGATATTTTCTCACCATGTATGTTATCATCAAGTGACACGTAACTTCAATATGCAAT
Source organism: Penaeus japonicus (assembly GCA_017312705.2). Lineage (NCBI taxonomy): Eukaryota > Metazoa > Arthropoda > Malacostraca > Decapoda > Penaeidae > Penaeus > Penaeus japonicus. The sequence continues at coordinate 18,978 of BOPN01003984.1, read as the reverse complement.
TGATGCAAGATAAGACTTCGAGTGACATCCATGTACCAGAAGATTCTGTGTGACACCGATGGGACGCACCTAAGAACAGCATAACAAGGACTTCTAAATAAACTGAAATTACTATTAGACAAAACGAGAAGTGAGACTGCAGTTTATAAGAAAAAATGACTACCAGTAATAAATAGCGGTAAATAATTGAACGCAACTGGACACTGAGTTACTACTATCTGACTTGTACTTAATGACTAGGTGGATGACTACAGATGCTAAAAATACTATGATATTTGGTAGCAGCTGACACTAACTAGATGATTCTAAGCACTCAGTTCTGATGACATTGTGCAACTAAATAACATCTGCCCATTGACATTAAGTTGCTTCCGGCACTGCATAAATTCTGAATGTTGGCACTGTTTTACCTGTGGTACTAATTGGTACCAAGCAACTTCTGCTTAGGGTAAATCTGACAGTAATGAATACCAAACAACATTTACAAGGACAAACATTGTAATGTTTGGCTCTAAATGGACACGAGTAATTTCCGGCATCAAAAGACATCAATTTTCTTATGACATCATTTGACACAACAACTTTTCGGACCAAGTAAAACAAGAAATTCGGGAACCAAGTACGCTCTGACACTAAATTACTACTAGCACTAAATTGCACCGAGCTACGTCTACATCAACAAATTTTTGACACCCAATGACACAAGCAAACTTTTTTTGTATGAATTGAAAGATACTCTGGTACCAAATGGTGCCAAATAAGGTTACGTGTGAATATGAAGTGGCATTACATCTGACACAACTGGATCCAAAGTGACACCGAGGAACTTCTGACACAAAGTGGTGTCAAATTACATTAAGCATCAACTGATTGAAAGTTTTGACACCAATTGTCCTTGGCACCGAAAGACATAAACACAGCACTACATGATAGCACACTACCCCAGGCATCGTCTGATACTCTGTATGTGTGTGTGTGTGTGTGTGTGTGTGTGTGTGTGTGTGTGTAGTACCGAGATATAGCCACGGGGTGACTCAAGATTACTCTAGACACCAATTTTGTCATCAAATGGAACCGAGGACTTTACTCAGCTATATCTCTTTGGCACCATCTGACTCTGCAACTCCAAGCTCCAAGAGAATGACGTCAGGCACGTTTCATGACGACTCTGGACTTGATTTCCACGAAAGCGACAGCACATCCCAAAGTGTGATTTCTGACCCAAAAACAACACTAAATTACTGTATTTGACTCACCAAATAAAAGCGAAAAAAAATGAAAGGAAATGACGTCATAACATGATTTCCGACACCGAATTGATACTAATACTAGTATCTAATAACATCGAGTAGTACCTTCTGACTCTAAGTGAAACTGAACAGTTTTGACACCAAATGATGACCAAACATTCTGGCACTGAATGACACAAATTCCAACATCGAGTGACACCATTTTTTTCATTAAATGACACCCGAATAAAGGAATTACTACCAACAATAAATAAGCACGACAGTCTATCTATCTATCTATCTATCACCATATGACATTTTTTAATATATTGTATCAAATGACACCGAGCAGCCATGACACGAGTTGATGTCGAGCAGTTGTATCATTAAATGACACCAATCAATTAGAGCAGTAAGTGACACCTAACAAGTGGTGCGACAAATGGCACCGGAAAGTTACAGCGCCAAACGACGCTGAACGTTTCTAGAACTAAGTGACATCGAGCAGCTGTGACACTGAGAAGTTCGAACACCAAACGACACTGATTATATCTAAAACTAAATGATTCAAGCAACTTTGACACTATAAAGTTATGACACCAAATGGCACCGAACAACTATGACACTATAAAGTTATGACACCAAATGGCACCGAACAACTATGACACTATAAAGTTATGACACCAAATGGCACCGAACAACTATGACACTAAGAAGTTATGTCACCAAACTACGTGTCTGAGACCAAGTGACACCGAGCAATTGTTGACCTGGATGACACGAAACAATACCACCATCTACTGACACTTTCTAATTATTGTATCAAATGACACCGACCAGAACTGAACACCGGATGACAGCAAGGAAATTTGGCACCAAATCACACCGATTTGAATAACTGGAAGTGACACCTAGACTGGAACAGTTCCTATGTGACACCAGGTGACACCGAGTGCCCACAGCGTCCACCGTTGGCACAATTGACTCAGTTCCGAGCAAGTATCATATATAGATTTGTATATTTTTTGTTTGTTTATTCTTTCTATGCAGTTATTTGCTTCTTTTTTTGTTTGTATTTTCTTAGTCAATCCATCTATCTATTATATATCTATCTATCTATCTATCTATCTATGCAATTTGCGAAGAGCCATGCTTGTTCCGCGGATGAAATGTGCCGAGAGCCAGTGAAAACACGTCAGAACTTCTCTCCCATATAAATGATTATATATATTTCTCTCTACGCTAATCCACATATGCCATAGCTGGAAATTAATTTTATAAATTAGAAAAATCTTACCTTCTCTACTGCACTAAACCTCCTTAACCAATGAATGCAACAAATTGCAACTGATTTGCTCTCAAAAAGTCTAGTATAACATCTAAACCCTGACTACATCTAGACTTTCATAATTCGAAAATTGGGAAAATAATCTATATCGCTACCCTGTTTAGGAAGCCATAGGTCAGCATCCTGTGTCGTGCTGACATGTACACGACATGTTCACAAAACAGTAAACACAAGACCCAAGAGAAACCAGACAGACATCGGCCGACCTCGAGTGCATGGTAAGGGACACCTGGACAGATGGCGAAGAAACGGAAGACGGGCTCGACGTGTGGACGCTGACGGAAGCTGTGGGACTTTTGGTAGTATTCCTGGTAAGGGATTTGGTACTGGACAGACGCAGTGAGGCAGGAACTCTGGAAGGATTCGATTTCCAGGTGTCTCTTATGGTTAACTTAGGCTTAGAATGAGCATCCTATAGGTTAGTTTAACTTACACACACATAAATACACACACGCACGCACACACACACACACACACACACACACATACATACATAAATACATACATACACACACACACGCACACACACACACACACATACACACACACACACACGCACGCACACACACATGCACACACACAAACACACGCTACTTGGATAATTATATGACATATATGTCTCAGGATCACTTCTTAGCTGTCAATTTTAAATCATAATTACACTTGCTTTCTGTATTGTCATTAATTCGTCTCTTATTTTTATTCCTCAAGAGGCAATCTTTCCTCCCCCCCCTCTCTCCCCCGCTCTCTCTCTCTCTCTCTCTCTCTCTCATTATTTCATTCCCATTCTCATCATTTTATTACCCGTCGCCATCTCCTCATTCGCGTAATTCTCCTATCCATTCCCATTCCTCATTTTTATCATAACTCACTTTTTTGTTGTTGTATGCTTATTCCCTTATTTCCTCCTATAATCCCGTTTTCATGTCATTGACTAGAAATGTTAGTATAACATCATGACTCCATTTAGCTACATAGCATTGTTCTCTGATTATTAAAAGTGTTATGAAATCGTCTGTGCAATAGTACCTCATTTCGCTTCAGACAGTGTGCCTTTGATCCCTTGCATGGCTAGGGGGGGGGGATGCATTTTTATCTTCATAGTATAAAGTCCGTCCCCCCCACCCCACCCTTCATTAATTTTCCACAGGAAAACTACCCTAAGATTGGTTACCCGAGAATCATTTTACTGAGATATCATAATCTTAGAAAAAAATAGATTTTTTCCCCTAGAAACAATCTCCTAAGCTACCATTTTCCCAAGAACATTTCCTGCTCCAAGATTTACTTAGAATCCCACCCTTAAGTGAATATTTTAGTAGAAAAACTCCGTTGACCTAATATTTATCTCAAAACCTATGACGCGATTTGCCTAGACGTACCCCCTAAGCCATGGATTATCTAGAAACGATATTCCTAGAAATACTTTAGAAACACTTCCCTGAGTCACGATTTCTATTGCTGGCCAGAGTTCATTTTGACAAATATAGATATTCATTTACACTTATATATTTTCTAGACTTTGCAAACTATTACTACCCTTATGCTAATACATTCCTCGAGACCAATAACTAGTAAGAAACTCTCCTCTCATCCACCATTTCCCTAGACACTCTTTCCCTGTTTTCCCATGAAAGAATGATGACGCAACAATGGCCATTTGCACCGCCTCTATCATCTGTTTCCCGCCCACAAGGCAACCGTCATCACAGATTATCACAGTAGCTTTACCATTGGTCACGGCACCCGATTGTTAGGAGAAGAAATCACTATCATACGATGACTCACCATCGCAAATAAAGGGTATAACTGGTGTCATATAAGCTCACCATCTCACCATCCCGTCATCCGAATATTGAAACTCCACAAATACAGTCACCATCCATAAAACCTCGGTCACGTCACTATCCATACACCACACTCACTGTACTTTCACACTCACTACACTCTCATTATCACGTTACACCACACACTACTGCGATTTCATTATTCCACAGTATCATTATACAGAAACGTTCATCATACAAATGGCACTTTCACTATTCATTATTCATCACATAAACTACATTCACAATACTTCTACTATCACGTAGACCACACTTTCACTATACGCTGACCAACTCTCACTGTACTTTCACTTTCGCATAAGCTACACCCTCACTATACATACTATCAAAGGAACCACATTATTGTTATTCTAATATTCACAGCAAAACATAATCTGCTCTCTCATCATACCTCTGTCATCACATGAACCATACTATCACTATACTTTTACTATCAATTAAACCACACTGTCACTGCATTTTTTACTATCACATCAACTGCAATCTCACTAAAATTACACCATAACATAAACCGCAACCATACTCTATTTTCACCACATAAGCATCCTTATCCTTATCTCACTATACTCATGCTAATACATAAACTACTTTCACTATGTACTCAGTATTACATAAAACCGAAATTCTATTGTTTCCATTACCACATAAATCATACTCCACTCACTATACTTTCACTCTTGTTATACTTTTAATATATCGTAGAAACACTGTACTATGAGCACACTCTCTGTATACCTTCACTCTCGCATAAACACTATACTATAAGCAACACTATCAATAAACTTCCACTATCGTATCAACATCATTTTATAAACAACACTCGCACTATACTCTCACTATCAAATGAACTACTTACTCACTATACTTTCCCTACATAGCGACGCACAACTTCCCTCTTGGACCTCACCTTCCTCAGGTATCGATGGTTATGATGGTGGTGATAGTGACAATGATGGTGAACAAGTCATCAGATGCTCAACCGATACAAGGGCACTACCGGTATCCGCCCGTGAGTACGCCCTTCGCTAATCTGTGAATGAAAGGCAGTGAGAATCTTGAATGAAATGATGATTGTAAGAATTTCTGAATGAGTTACGGAGAGTAAAAAAATTATGAATGGATTGATTGTAGTGAAAATCATGAATTAGTTACTGATGGTAAAAAAAACATGAATGGATTGATGATAGTGAAAATCATGAATTAGTTACTGATGGCAAAAAATATGAATGGGTTGATATGCTATAAATTATTATAAAGAAAGAGCTTCTCTACAACGTAAGGAAGGATATGATATGTAAATATTATTTAGAATGCTGAAGAATGCAATACATGCAAACAGGAAACCATTCACTCACATATATTCCATGTATGTGTATGGTGTGTGCTTTGTGTGTGTGTGTATGTGTATGTGTATGTGTATGTGTGTGTGCGTGTGTGTTTGTAAATAAATAGATATATGCATACTTATTAATAACAACAAAATATATATTTATTGACAAACAGATGCCATATGAATTCCGATACGGTGTTCGAGACGACTACTATGGCAACGACTTCGGCCACGAAGAAGAGAGTAACGGCGAGGCTGTGAGGGGTCGTTATTACGTCCTGCTGCCCGATGGTCGTCGGCAGGTCGTCACATACGTCGCCGACCACCAGCGCGGATACATCGCTACAATCAGTTACGAAAACGTTGGTTTCAATCCCCACGCGAGCGGAAACCGTTACGGATAAGGCATCCCCACGCTTCGTTTTCCCGCCTTTTTGTGGTGTTCAAGTTACTGCTTTGTTACTGTGCCATTGAAGTCTGTTTTGTTTACATATGTATCCAATCTCATATTTACCTTAAGTTCATTAGACATGCAATAGATGCTTTCATGTCTCTAGTCCGCCAATTGTTGTGATGTATTTTCAGTTTAGTGAGACAATAAATGACTTTGTTTTTTGTTTATAATTTATTTTCATTCACCTGTAAAATGTGTTGTGTCAATTATTCATATCATGAATCAAATTTAATCCTTTCTCTCTTTCTTCCTCTCTCTATCTTTCTTTCTGTAAATCTTTCTCTGCATCTTTCTTTCTCTATGTATTTCTCTTTCTTTCTCTCTGTATCTCTCTCTTGCTTTCACTCTGTATCTCGCATTAGTATCTGTCTCTCTCTCTCTCTCTCTCTCTCTCTCTCTCTAACGCTCTTACAGTCGAACAAAACCTAACTTAACTTAGAATGAAGGCAAACTCCATTCCCTAGTCTGTTTATTAGCACAGTTGGTCGAGTTCGTATCTAAATTTCGAAAGGATGATTCTAACCCATTTTTAATATGAACGTGGATATTGTGAATTATATGAGTGTGCCAATGAATGTATTGCGTTATGCTTGAGTTGTACCGTGTGTAATTTCATACCATAAGTTGTGGGGAAGTATAGTGAAATATAGTGCTTAGAGTGCGTTGGTTTGACTGTGAATGGACGGACTGTGTTTCACTGCGTCACAGTTGCGGTTTGAACGTGTGTGATAAACAGGAACACTTTATTAGTGTGCATCAAATATTGCCCAGGGTGATCCTAGCCTATCCCAGCCTAACATCCCCTATCCTAAAGTAATAACATAAAAACCATCACCTACCCTAAAATAATAACATAAAGACCATTACCTATCCTAGAGTAATAACATAAAAACCATCACCTATCCTAAAGTAATGAAATAAAAAACATCACCAATCCTAAAGAAAAAAAACATAAAAAAAACATCACCTATCCTAAAGAAAAAAACATAAAAAACATCACCTATCCTAAAGAAAAAAACATAAAAAACATCACCTATCCTAAAGTAAAAACATAAAAACATCACCTATCCTAAAGTAAAAACATAAAAACATCACCTATCCTAAAGAAAAAACATAAAAAACATCACCTATCCTAAAGAAAAAACATAAAAAACATCACCTATCCTAAAGTAAAAACATAAAAAACATCACCTATCCTAAAGTAAAAACATAAAAAACATCACCTATCCTAAAGTAAAAACATAAAAAACATCACCTATCCTAAAGTAAAAACATAAAAAACATCACCTATCCTAAAGAAAAAACAAAAAACATCACCTATCCTAAAGAAAAAACATAAAAAAACATCACCTATCCTAAAGTAATAACATAAAAAACATCACCTATTCTAAAGTAAAAGCATAAAAAACATCACCTATCCTAAAGTAATAACATAAAGACTATCACCTATCCTAAAGTAATAACATAAAAAACATTCCCTATCCTAAAGTAATAACATAAAAACATCACCTATCCTAAAGTAATAACATAAAAAACATTCCCTATCCTAAAGTAATAACATAAAAACATCACCTATCCTAAAGTAATAACATAAAAAACATCACCTATTCTAAAGTAATAACATAAAAAACATCACCTATCCTAAAGTAATAACATAAAAAACATCACCTATCCTAAAGTAATAACATAAAGACTATCACCTATCCTAAAGTAATAACATAAAAAACATCACCTATTCTAAAGTAAAAACATAAAAAACATCACCTATCCTAAAGTAATAACATAAAAAACATCACCTATCCTAAAGTAATAACATAAAAAACATCACCTATTCTAAAGTAAAAACATAAAAAACATCACCTATCCTAAAGTAAAAGCATAAAAACATCACCTATCCTAGAGTAATAACATAAAGACTATCACCTATCCTAAAGTAATAACATAAAAAACATCACCTATCCTAAAGTAATAACATAAAAAACATCACCTATTCTAAAGTAAAAACATAAAAAACATCACCTATTCTAAAGTAAAAACATAAAAAACATCACCTATTCTAAAGTAAAAACATAAAAAACATCACCTATTCTAAAGTAAAAACATAAAAAACATCACCTATCCTAAAGTAATAGCATAAAAAACATCACCTATTCTAAAGTAATAACATAAAAAACATCACCTATCCTAAAGTAATAACATAAAAAACATCACCTATCCTAAAGTAATAACATAAAAAACATCACCTATCCTAAAGTAATAACATAAAAAACATCACCTATCCTAAAGTAATAACATAAAACCATCACCTATCCTAAAGTAATATAAAAAATATATATATATTTGCGGTTTGCCAAATTTTAATCTGCTGGGATTTTCAGGTCTTTAAATATAGATTAATTGATATATAAAGAACCCCTTCACTAAATAAAAAGGACCGAAGAATAAATATAAACAAATATGAAAATATCTAATAGGAAAATATCCTAAATGAATATCAGAAGAAAAGATCAGTTAATTTTGGAGGGACGAAGAGAGATAGAGAGAGAGAGAGAGAGAGAGAGAGAGAGAGAGAGAGATTGAAGATGTATAATACGAAAAAAAAAAATCGTAATTGTGTATTAGAAAAGATCATTTTATTTTAGATATTAAAACAGAGAGATGGCATGAAAAGCAAGGGAGAAAAACATGTCGAAATTTTGATTTTTTTCCGTACATAATTTTAATGTATGTTTAACACTTGAAAATGCATCGACAACGTTCCAAGACTTAAAGCACTTTATTTAGTTTCATTTCATTCACGTTCTCTTATAAAAGAAGCCATGCATAATTCCTTGCCTGAGCCTGTTTACATTTAGATGTGTGCACGCGCGCGCCAGTTCGTTTGTGTGTTCGTATGTGTCTAGCCGAGTATTTGTGTATAGTCACGTGTGTGTTTGTGTGACCCAATTGTTGATCCTTTAATAAAGTAGATTATACCAATCATAGGACCATCCTAGTCCTCCCTTCTGCTCACAATCTATCCACCGTCAGCTATGCATATTGCCCATGGGATTGAGCCTCTTCACTAGGACTGCAAATTACTCGTGTAGCTGATACAAATCCCTCTATATGTACCTCTAACTACATAAGGCTATAACAGTATCTGACACACAAGATGCGGTTCTTTTACTTTTATGTTAACAAGGGCTCGCTCGAAACGAACCCTTCGCGAATCATTAAAATGCGATGTTTCGAATCAGATTTCGATCATCAGGAACGAGCTATAATGCTTTACCGTCTGACAATGAGGTTGGTTAGACTCCAAACATTACGGTTTACTGTTTTTCATTGTACTACTCGTATTAAATGTAGTCTTTGTACGCACGTTTACTGTTTGTGTTCAAGGAATCTTTTCTTCCTTCCATGAACTCAAAGTCCTGCCCATTATTGCCACGTCATTCTGTGCCTTCCCCGGCGTTGCCAAGTCTTCAGGGATGGAAAACTGTACAATGAAAGCAATAGCACAAGAGTCTTTGAGGCCCGGGACTTCCTCTTTTCTTCTATGAGTGAAAGAGTCACCGTTTACACTGAAGACGTATTATGATACATCGCTTGAACCACACCTCAAGATCTGTAAAGTTGCCACATCCAATATCGACAAATTCTGGCTTTTTCGTGTATCGCCTTCGTGTCAAAAAGTAGTTTTCTTTTGATATGATCTGGTGTTGAATATTCAGCATTTCCTCTCGCAAAATGAAATCCGGAAAGTTTCCAGCAACTCACAGTAATATCGTATTTTCTGCACACACTTATTTTGCAACATAAAGGCAAGAGGTCCGTGAATCTGCAGCGCAAAGTCCAGCCAATAAGTGTGGTAATGATATCAGCCCAATATTGTGATACCACTTGAGGATGGCTGCGAACGACTGCATCCACAATTGAGACATTATTAAGGAGAATAGGATGTCATTTGTGTTGCAGGTTTGTGCACGCCCTTTGCATTCCTTCGAGATCCTAAAGTTAATACATTAAGATAAACTTCATACAAATGTTCTTCACTAAATAACAGTAACCAAATCATAATTCAAAATACATGCGTATAATATTTCATCATAACTATTGCTTCATAAAAGCTCACTATGACCTTGACAATACAACGAAGGACATGACCCTAACTTGCTAGTTTAGGCACTGACCACAAACTCAGTAGTAATGTTGTTGTTGTCGTTTATGCATCTCTCTTGTTGTTGTCATCTTTCGAGGGGCAACAAAGCTACAGTGACTATAGGTACAGAAACTATTATACCGGGTTACCGAAGCCTATATGAGGTATTAAAACAGACATTGTACTAGCAGGAGGGAGTGGTTAGGCTCTTAACAGGGTCATCAACTCATGCTGTCTTAACTCTTACGTAACGACACGCCCGTATTTGTTTACCAATCTGCCCCTTGTCAATTCTAGTTAGTTATTGTTACTGTTGTTGTTTTTTAAAGAGAAATTTAGGCAGATAGAGAACGAGGAGGGAAGGGGAGGCAGACAGAGAGAGAAGAGGAGACAGGCAGAAAAATGGAAGGGAGAAAGAGAAACAAGGAAACAGAAGTAGGAGGAAGAGGGAGAGGGAGCGACAGACAGACAGAGAGAGAAAAAAAGAGAGGTGGAGAGAACTAAAGAGGCAGAAGGGAAGAAGAAAGAGAGAGAGAAATAAGACAGAAAAATGGCGCAAGAGAGAACCAAAAGAAAGAAGTACAGAAAGGGAAATGTTTTCAGTGCGGCCCTGCTCACGCCCGGCAGCCGAACTCGGGCCGCCAGGTGGGTCGAGGGGCTGGCGCTGCGCAGGGAGGCCTCACTTGGCCCTTGGCACTCGAGGGAGAGCGACGCCGCCCACTCGCGCTGCTGAACGCGTAGGTCGATGTTTCGAAACTGTTTTTGCTTCTGAGCTGAGTCGAGGGTAATGTTGAAATGCACTTGGCAGTGTCAAATTACATCATTTAAACAATTCAGTGTTAAAGAGCACTTAATGGGATATGCTGTTTATCCAAGAAGGATTCAGTCAGTTTCGTTTGTCCCAGCCACGACTATACCATCAATCTAGCAGTAGATTCTCTCAGCCTTTGTGATCCCTTCGCCAGACTCCCGCGTGGGCATCCCGAGGAGCGTGAGAGGCTGGTCCTTGCGCTCGGCCGGAGAGCCTCTTCCCGCCTCGCAGTCATGGCGGACATCGACGAGAGCCTGGCAGAGGAGGAGCTGGAGCTGACCCACAGGGTGGAGCTGCCGCCGATCGCGACCACCC
>BOPN01003983.1:130000-131713 GCA_017312705.2 Penaeus japonicus | reverse complement strand
CCCCCCCAAATCAATGAAATTAAATAATCGTTATTTAACAGTCTTAGCGCTTTGCCTCGACTGGACAGAGTGATATGTCAGATAAGCAAATTAACTCAGTGATTTTACACCGTTAACTCCAGATAGCATGCTGTGGAACATAAGATAACACATGGAATTAAATGTATTTATTTATTTATCAATTAATGGAATTAAACGTGAATTAATTAATGGAATTAATGGAATTAAACGATTATGTGAAGTCGGAAAATTTTCGTGGAATGATTTTGGAATTTTTGAAACGATGGAAGTTTTAGTGAAATCGGCGTCAAAGCGATGGAAAGTTAAATAGAATCAGGTTGCTTACACGAAATAACAGTGGGAATTGAATACACACCCGATAGGTTAATCATACCAGATGGAGTGACTTGGCTAATAATGAAACTTCCAACGGAATTTATTTAACTCAACGCCATCGAGAAACTTAATAAATCCATAATAATCTTAATCAAATGATATATATACAGCCTGATCGGATTATATTATGTTATTACGTCATCGTGTATTTGAAGAAAACGCTACCGTTAATATTGAAATGGACAGAGCGTAATTTGTAATACCAAGGGCTTTATCGACGATGAGAATGATTTTGCAATTTCGGAAAAGAACTGTTACCAGAAGAGTAAATATTTGCAGTCGGTAGTTCTATTAAACTTCTTACTCGCGAAAGGAAAGTAATAGATGAATGATAATAATTAAATGAAATAATTATAATGATATAGAAGATTAAATCTACATTAGTAAAATTCAAAGTAGCGGAAAGGAAAATCAAAATATAGGATCAAGAAGCAAGTGAAAGTTTCGGTAGCCTCTGCAAATGACTTTTTTTTTATGCAATACAAACAAACCTTCTTTTTAAAAAAATAGATCTTAAAAAAATCGAGAGAGGAAACAAAGGAAATTGAGAAAAACCAATTCACAAATAAGAAGCAAAAAAAAAAAGAAAATGACATAAAAAAAAAACGAAATATCATTTTTTTTATTTTCAATCACAAGGAAAGTTAATAAAGTTTTTTTTTTTAATCTAAAAAAAAAAAAAATCTAAAAAAAATAAGGTGATATAGCAAACATGTTAGAAAATGCTGGAACGGCCTGAAAAATGTTATAAGAAGCTTTGTCAACCGGATATTGCTGTGCATCTACTAATTACAGCAATATGCAATACAGATATACTAGAAATAGACAAAGTGCGAAAGGCTATGGAATACTGGAAAGAGAATGGGACTATTACTGTTTTTACTATTAATGGTAAAAATTGTAATCATAAGGACAATAAGAATAACAGTGATGATGAAAATTATGATAATGATGATATTTAAAAACTTTACAATAAAGAAGTTTCATATATTCGTCATATATCTATTGTATATAAGGTATATTTAGAAATAGAAATAGAGTTTCTAGAATATTTGCTGAGAAATTAGTCCTTTTGTGAATTATTTGCTGAGAATGTAATATTTTTTTTAGAATATTTGCTGAGAATTTGATAATTTTCTAAAAAGAAAACAAAATATTGAGAATCTAATAACTTTCTAGAATATTTTGGGGGATTTGACAAGTTTCTAGAATATTCTATGAGCATTTTAATATTTGCTGAGAATTTGATAATCATCTGGAAAATTTATTAAAAATTTAATAACTTTCTAGAATATATAATTAGAATTTTCTAGAATA
>BOPN01003983.1:110000-112500 GCA_017312705.2 Penaeus japonicus | reverse complement strand
GCGTGTGTGTGTGTGTGTTTGTTTGTCTCTGTGTGTATGTGGATATTGATGTGTGTGCAGCTAGTGTGTAATTGTTGTGGTATTTGTACTTGTGGAACAAGTGTGTGTATGTTGTATAATCTCTATCATCATTTCAGCTAACTTTCTTTCTCTATTTGTCCCGCTCCCTTTTCCTTTTTTATCCTTTATCTCTCTCTCTCTCTCTCTCTCTCTCTCTCTCTCTCTCTCTCTCTCTCTCTCTCTCTCTCTCTCTCTCTCTCTCTCTCTCTCTCTCTCTCTCTCTCTCTCTCTCTCACTCACTCTTACTCTCTCACTCTCTCTTCTATAAACTCTCACTCAAAAATTTCTATTCTCTCTCATACACACACTCGCGCAGATCCCTCCCCTCCCCCCCCCCCCCCTCCCCCTTAACTCTTTCACTCTTTTTTTTCTCCTAAAAACAAGAATATCTACAATGTGTGCATGATTTTATTGGTACGATTGCGCATGAGTGCGTCTGCATGTGTCTGTGTGTCTGCCTGTCTATATGTGTGTGTGTCTGTGAGAGAGAGAGTGTGTGTGTGTGTGTCTACACATAGTATGTACTCATCTTTGTGCACGTACAAACGTGTGTATCTGCGCTTGCGTGTGCGTGTATGTGTATGTGTCTACATGTATGTGTGAGAGAGAGAGAGAGTGTATACACATAGTATGTCCTCGTCTTTGTGTACATACAAACGTGTGTGTCTGCGCGTGCGTGTGCGCGCGTGTATGTGTGTGTACGTGTGTTAGTGTGTTAGTGTGTGTGTGTGTGTGTGTAAGAGGGTGTGTCAAAGTGCGTGCGCAAAGGAAGAGGGAATGCGCTGAATTTAATGAGTCGCTCAGTCCCCAGTTCGGGTTCTTTCTCTAACCCTAAATCCCGAAGAAACTGTCTATCGTCTCGAGATCAAAGGGAGAGTGTGGAAGGAGTCTTGGTACAGCGATAGATAGATAGATGCATAGATAGATAGACAGACAGGGAAGATGTTTTATGAATAGAGAGATAGATAGATAGACAGGGGAAAAAATGTGAATAGATAGATAGACAAGGAAGATGTTTTATGAATAGAGAGATAAATAGATAGATAAGGAAAAAAATGTGAATAGATAGATAGACAGGGAAGATGTTTTATGAATAGAGAGATAGATAGATAGATAGATAGAAAAAGATGTTTTATGAATAGAGAGATAGATAGATAGACAGGAAAGATGTTTTATGAATAGGCAGATAGATAGAGAGATAGAAAAGATGTTTTGTGAATAGACAGATAGATAGACAGGGAAGATGTTTTATGAATAGAGAGATAGATAAATAGATAGATAGAAAAAGATGTTTTATGAATAGAGAGATAGATAGATAGACAGATAGAAAAGATGTTTTATGAATAGATAGATAGATAGATAGAGAGATTGAAAAGATGTTTTGTTAATAGACAGATAGATAGATAGAGAGATAGAAAAGATGTTTTGTGAATATATAGATAGATAGATAGACAGGAAAGATGTTTTATGATAGACAGATAGATTGATAGACAGATAGAAAAGATGTTTTATGAATAGACTGACAAATAGTAGATAGACAGACATGAAAAATGTTTTGTAAAAAGAAAGATAAATATATAAGACAATAGATAAATAAATTATTAGATAGATAGACAGAGACAATAGATAAATAGATAAATAAATAGATAGACAGATAGACAGACATAAAAATGTTTTAAGAATAGGGATAAATACAATTGCGTGTCTACCGAAACGACCTGAGACAAAGACATAAATTTGCTACACTTCATGATTATAAACTTCATCGGATCAATGATCTAACTAAGACTTACCTTTTTTTTCACTCGTAACCTTCCCATTAGACAAAACTTTTTCATTTTTCATTTTCAATATCTTCATCAGACTAAACTTCAACTTCAGACTAAACTTCCTCTTCAGTTTCAATATCTTCACCAGACTAAACTTCAACCTCAGACTCAACTTCCTCTTCAGACTAAACTTCTTAATCAGAGTAAATCTAACGCATCTTCAGACTGAACTTCCACCTCTGATTTAAATTCTTAATACGACTAAACTTCCTCTTCAGACTAAAAAATCTTAATCAGACTAAACTTTCCTGTTACACTAAACTTCTTCATCATCCTGAACTTCATCTTCAGACTAAATCTAATTTAATCTAATCTAATCTAATATAAACTTCTACCTCAAACTAAACTAAAAAATCATATTAAACTTCCTCTACAGACTAAACTTCTACCTCAAACTAAACTAAAAAATCAGATTAAACTTCCTCTACAGACTAAACTTCTACCTCATACTAAACTTCTTAACCAGACGAAACTTCCTCATCAAAACTGAACTTCAATTTCAGTCTAAACTTCCCCATTTGGAGGGTCGAGCCGATTTCATCACTTAAGGAGGATTCCAATTTGGATTCATAACTTCACAATTTTTCGGTGGGGATTTATTGTAAACTTAA
>BOPN01003983.1:90000-92500 GCA_017312705.2 Penaeus japonicus | reverse complement strand
GTTGTGTTTGTTGGTGGTGTTGTGGTGGGGTTTGTTGGTGTTGTGTTTGTTGGTGGTGTTGTGGTGGGGTTTGTTGGTGTTGTGTTTGTTGGTGGTGTTGTGGTGGGGTTTGTTGGTGTTGTGTTTGTTGGTGGTGTTGTGGTGGGGTTTGTTGGTGTTGTGTTTGTTGGTGGTGTTGTGGTGGGGTTTGTTGGTGTTGTGTTTGTTGGTGGTGTTGTGGTGGGGTTTGTTGGTGTTGTGTTTGTTGGTGGTGTTGTGGTGGGGTTTGTTGGTGTTGTGTTTGTTGGTGGTGTTGTGGTGGGGTTTGTTGGTGTTGTGTTTGTTGGTGGTGTTGTGGTGGGGTTTGTTGGTGTTGTGTTTGTTGGTGGTGTTGTGGTGGGGTTTGTTGGTGTTGTGTTTGTTGGTGGTGTTGTGGTGGGGTTTGTTGGTGTTGTGTTTGTTGGTGGTGTTGTGGTGGGGTTTGTTGGTGTTGTGTTTGTTGGTGGTGTTGTGGTGGGGTTTGTTGGTGTTGTGTTTGTTGGTGGTGTTGTGGTGGGGTTTGTTGGTGTTGTGTTTGTTGGTGGTGTTGTGGTGGGGTTTGTTGGTGTTGTGTTTGTTGGTGGTGTTGTGGTGGGGTTTGTTGGTGTTGTGTTTGTTGGTGGTGTTGTGGTGGGGTTTGTTGGTGTTGTGTTTGTTGGTGGTGTTGTGGTGGGGTTTGTTGGTGTTGTGTTTGTTGGTGGTGTTGTGGTGGGGTTTGTTGGTGTTGTGTTTGTTGGTGGTGTTGTGGTGGGGTTTGTTGGTGTTGTGTTTGTTGGTGGTGTTGTGGTGGGGGTTTGTTGGTGTTGTGTTTGTTGGTGGTGTTGTGGTGGGTTTTGTTGGTGTTGTGTTTGTTGGTGGTGTTGTGGTGGGGGTTTGTTGGTGTTGTGTTTGTTGGTGGTGTTGTGGTGGGTTTTGTTGGTGTTGTGTTTGTTGGTGGTGTTGTGGTGGGTTTTGTTGGTGTTGTGTTTGTTGGTGGTGTTGTGGTGGGGTTTGTTGGTGTTGTGTTTGTTGGTGGTGTTGTGGTGGGTTTTGTTGGTGTTGTGTTTGTTGGTGGGGTTGTGGTGGGGGGTTTTTGGTGTTGTGTTTGTTGGTGGTGTTGTGGTGGGTTTTGTTGGTGTTGTGTTTGTTGGTGGTGTTGTGGTGGGTTTTGTTGGTGTTGTGTTTGTTGGTGGTGTTGTGGTGGGTTTTGTTGGTGTTGTGTTTGTTGGTGGTATTGTGGTGGGTTGGAGGATTCGTTCTTGTTTCTATTTTAGGCATTTTTATTGCATTTTGTTGTCATCGTAACTGGCAATACCATTGTTAAATCATTGTCTTTGTTGTTGATGTTGTTACTGTCCTCTTTAGGAAGTATCCTATTTGTTTGTTAAATTCGTCTCCTTGTCTGGGATTGCATATTCATTAATTCTTATGATCATCTGTTTCATATAGCTGATCCAATTCTTATAATTATTCACTTTATTTTGTTGATTTTATTTGCTTTTGTTTCTTTCTATTCATTATCGTCTATTTTCTTCATATCAATTCACTTCACTACGGTTATTAATTGTATCTAATTTATTTACTTTAATCATTTTTCTACACTTTTTAAAAATTATCTATCAACTGACTTATCTGTCAACTTATCTATCTATTTTTGAAATTCTTCTCTTGATTTCGTTCCATCTATTTATGCTACGCCTTCTTTACATTCAATAAAAACATTAATTAAGGCATGGTATTTTTTTACGAACAAGAAAAAACGAAGAAAAGTACGAGAGAAAATGAAACACGCGAATAAATATGGGAAATGATAAATAGACGTTAATAACACGCCATATTAATCTGGGAATTTTGTAAACTGATTACCATAAATATAAAGTGTGCCGCAAATCATATGCTGTAGATCTAAACAGCATTGTAGTTTGTATACCGTTGATATAAAGTGTGATGTATATTGTTCAATATAAATATAAAATGCTTTATGAATTATATTAAGATGAATATAAAGTGTATTGTGGATCGTATGTAAAGTGCACTGTAAATTGCAAACAGTAGATATAAAGTGTGACGTAAATTGCATATCGTGTATATTGAGTGCTTTGTAAATTGCATACCGTAGATATAAAGGGCGTTGCAAATTGTATACCCGAGACATAAAGTGCATGATCATAGCATGACCAGTAAGACTTTTACTAAGAATGCAGACTCGTTAAAGAGGATACGAACATTGCTGAAAAAATGCGATTATGATAATGATAATGATGATAATAATGATAATGATAATGATAATAATAATAATAATAATAATAATGATAATGATAATAGTAATAATAATAGTAGCAGTAATAATGATGATAATAATGATAATAATAATAATGACAATAACAATAATAGTAATAATAATAACAATAAAGACAATGATGATAGTCAGAGTGATTTTTTTTTCTTTTTTTTATCAATGGTCCACTTATCAGACACGTATAAAAGAGAATATCTTTCACCC
>BOPN01003983.1:80000-82500 GCA_017312705.2 Penaeus japonicus | reverse complement strand
CAAAATACACCAACACAAAATACATCAACACAAAATACATCAACACAAAATACATCAACACAAAATACATCAACACAAAATACATCAACACAAAATACACCAACACAAAATACACCAACACAAAATACATCAACACAAAATACACCAACACAAAATACACCAACACAAAATACACCAACACAAAATACAGCAACACAAAATACATCAACACAAAATATATCAACACAAAATACACCAACACAAAATACAGCAACACAAGATTGCATGCAAACTACACTCGATTAGACAGTAAATATATGAGTAGATATTTGCTCTCCTGAACAAAGCACGCAGTCAATTGCCTTACTAATGAATGAATTTAATTGAGTTAAGGATGAGGATGCTGGTAAGTAAATTTTGGACTTGTTTGTTTTGAAATAAAGGGACGAAAAACTGGTAGTATTATCATTAGTTTAATTGTTGTAAATACGTTTGTATACATGAATGCACACGTTCACGCACATGGACATGGACACGCACACACACACACGCACACACATATATATACGTGTTTGTGATTGTGTTTGTGTTTGTGTGTGTCTGCGTGTGTGTGTGTGTGTGTGTGTGTGTTTGTGTGTGTGTGTGTGTCTGTTTGTATGTGTGTCTGCGTGTGTGTGTGTTTGTATGTGTGTCTGCTTGTGTGTGTGTGTTTGTATGTGTGTCTGCGTGTGTGTGTGTTTGCATGTGTGTCTGCGTGTGTGTGTGTGTTTGTATGTGTGTCTGCGTGTGTGTGTGTGTTTGTATGTGTGTCTGCGTGTGTGTGTCTGTTTGCATGTGTGTCTGCGTGTGTGTATACATCACAAGCCGTGTCTTCTATCCAAATACTTAAACAAACCTACCCTGACAACAGCAGAAGTACCCCCCCCCCCCCCCCCCCCGACACTGTGACACCACCCTGACACCCCTGTCAACGTCCGGAAGTTGGCGGAAGTTGTCTCGCGTCTCTCAGCCTCCTTGTAAGAAAACTTCCAGTGGAATGAAGTTATTTCAGCTGATCTTTATGGTGACGAGGAAGATTTTAATTAAAGATGGTGGCGATGGTGGTATTATTAATAAGCGTGATGGTAGTTATGGTGATATTGGTGATGATGATGATGATGGTGGTGGTGGTGATTAAAGTTATGGTGATAGTGGTAATGGTGATGATGATGGTGAGGGTGATAATGAGGATGATAATAGGATAATAGCAATAATTTATAATGATTGCAGTAATAGTAGCAGCTTTGATACCGGGTTATATATAGAGAGAAAAAAACAATTATAATGGTGATGATAGTGTTAAATGATGATTATGATAATAAGAATGATAACAATAATGACAATCATGATAGCTGTAATGATGAAAGTATTATAAGGAAAATAATGATGATGAGGAGGAGGAGGAGAAGAAATAGGAAATGGCGCCTTTCAAAAGATGCTTTCATATTTTCTCACAGGTTATGTGGCAGAATATATAAACATCTTTGTTGCTCTCTCTCTCTCTCTCTCTCTCTCTCTCTCTCTCTCTCTCTCTCTCTCTCTCTCTCTCTCTCTCTCTCTCTCTCTCTCTCTCTCTCTCTCTCTCTCTCTCTCTCTCTCTCTCTCTCTCTTTCTCTCTCACTCTCTCTCTGTAGTATATCAAAATATCTAATAGGTAATACACCTAAGGACAATGTATAGTGCAGCTGAATGCAGCGGTGCCTCACGTGGCACCATGAATGTGCAGCGAGCAGATTCAGGAGCGTTGGCACCGCTGACCGTTAGCGCTGTACCGCTGTACCGCTGTACCGCCTGCTGCGTGTTCACTTCGGCGACACCAATGATGGAGGTGAACACGTTCCACAATCGGGTTGTTCTAGCAGAGAAGGTGCGCTGATGTTGCTTAGACAGGGACCTCGGAACATCTACTAGGAACCGACTAGAGGTCTCGCGCTTCCCTCTGGAACGACTGGTGGGAGAGACGGAGGCTGGATAGTGGAGGCATCTGCTTCACCCGAGCCCCTTGTGGAGCACCGTAAGAGCCAGCCCCGGCGTCGCGACGGTGTTCCAGCGAGTCTGTCTATGTGGGAGGGATTGGTAGCGTCTTGGGTAAGTCTGAGGGCCCCGATTTGTCTATTTTGTCGTGCCTGTTGAGGTTGGTGGGCGGGGCGGGGTGGGGCGGGGTGGGGCGGGATGGGGCGGGGTGGGGCGGAAGATCGGGACAGGGAAGTAACTCGAGATGAGGTCTAAGAAATCCCTGAGGATCCTAACAGGTGTAATAGTCGTCGGAGGGATGTCACTTTCAGAGAAGCTGTCCTGCAGATTCGACTGAGGTGCTTTTTGAATCTTTGACTATTATCCTTATCCACGCCAAGAACTGAAATAGGAATCCTCTAGTGGAAGGGCAATGTTATTCATCGAAATTCTGTCGCTCATGACGCCTGACACAGCTCAAGAACGGGTTGCAACCGTTGCTTGGATCTTCTTAACAGTAAAATTCATT
>BOPN01003983.1:40000-45000 GCA_017312705.2 Penaeus japonicus | reverse complement strand
TTTTTACACCCCAATTAACAAATACACTCACACCACAACCCACGCCCATTCATAAATAATGTTTTCATTCATTCAAAACTACAAAGACTTTTACTCTCTGCATCGTGTGATTAATCGCAATTTTACTATTTGCAAACACGCACATACACTTATACAGACACTTATACACACACATCTGCACACACGCACATACGCATCCCTTCACGCACATACTATGATGATATATTCGTATACATATCCACACACGCATATACACACACGCACGCACACACGCTCACGTAAGAATTTGAATATAAGTATATCTATATTGTATATAATGATGTAGGTGGGTAGATATTATCATTATTATCATTATCATCATTATTGTCATTATTATCATTATCATTATTAGCTGAAGATTTTGTTGTTATTTTCGACATTATTCTCACTATCATTATCATTTCTATCGTCATTACTAATCATTATCATTATCATCACTATCATCCTTATTATTATCGTTATTATCATCATTATCATCACCATTAATATTATTGTTATTTTAACCATTAATATCAATATCATCATCATTGTTATTATTGCCACTATCATTATCATTACTATCATTATCATTACTATGATTATTACAATTATGTTATTATGTTTATTACTATCATCATTGTTCATAGTTGTACTATTTTATCATTATTATCGTATTTAATATCATCATCATCATTGTCATTAGTATCATCATTATTCATGTTACAAATATTTGTAATATAATAATTATAATAATGATGGCAATGAAGGTTATGATAATTATGAGGATAGTAATGATAATAATAATTACAATGATGATATTGATGATGATTATAATTATTGTTCTTATTTTCAATAAGGATAATGAAAAAAAAGGTATGATAATCAAGATAATAACAATAATAAAGAAAATCATAATGATATTAAAATTATTATGAAGAAGATAATAACGATATTGATATTAATAATAACAATGATTATAATGTTAATGATGATAATAGGAATAATAATGATAATGATTATAATGATAATAATAATGATTATAATAATGATAATAATAATAACAATAATAATAATGATGATAATGATAATAACAATAATGATAATAATAGCAATAAGGAAAATAATAATAATAATAATGATAATAATAATAATAATAATAATAATAATGATGATGATGATGATAATAATGATAATGATAATAATAATAATAATAATAATAATAATAATAATAATGATAATAATAATAATGATGATAATAATGATAATGATAATAATAATAATAATAATAATAATAATAATAATAATAATAATAATAATAATGATAATAATAATAATAATAATAATAGAAATAATAATAATAATGATGATAAGGACTATGATAATAATAATATTGATAATACTAGCAATAATAATAGTAATAATAATAAAAACAATAATGATAATAATAATATTGATAATACTAGCAATAATAATAGTAATAATAATAAAAACAATAATGATAATAATAATAACAATATTGATGATCGTTGGATTATGTAAGACAGCTTCAAGAGGAAAGAGGAAGAAGAAGAAGAGGAAATCAAAGAGGAATTCATGAGTGGAAGTAAGGATGAGGAAGAAGAGAAGGAGATAACCACGAAGAAGATGAAAAAGAAGAAGGAGAGGGAGAAGGAAGAAGGAGAGGAGACGGAATAGGAAACGAAGGAGGAGGAAGACGAAGAGGAGAAGGAGGAGGAAGACGAAGGGAAGAAGAGAAGGAGATAACCACGAAGAAGATAAAAAAGAAGAAGGAGAGGGAGAAGGAAGAAGGAGAGGAGACGGAATAGGAAACGAAGGAGGAGGAAGACGAAGAGGAGAAGGAGGAGGAAGACGAAGGGGAGAAGAGAAGGAAGAGGAGACGAGAGAGGGGGAGGAGGAGGAGGAGGTAAAGGAAGAGGAAGAGTAGAACGAGAAGAAGTAAGAATAGGAGGAGGAATAAGGGAAAATAGCAAAGGAAGAAAACGAAGATTAATAAAAAAAGTGAGAAGAGGAAAGAGGAGGGAGATAAATAGGATGATATGAGGAAGTGAAATAAAGAAGTATTATTTGAGATGAATAAGAAAATATATCTAAAGGAACAGCAGAGAAAGAAGAAAAATGAGGAGGAGAAGAAAAAAAAATTCTCTCTCTATCTATCTATCTATTATCTCTCTCTCTCTCTCTCTCTCTCTCTCTCTCTCTCTCTCTCTCTCTCTCTCTCTCTCTCTCTCTCTCTCTTTCTCTATCTATCTATCTATCTATCTATCTATCTATCTATCTATCTATCTCTCTCTCTCTCTCTCTCTCTCCTCTCTCTCTCTCTCTCTCTCTCTCTCTCTCTCTCTCTCTCTCTCTCTCTCTCTCTCTCTCTCACCTCTCTCTCTCTCTCACCTCTCTCTCTCTCTCTCTCTCTCTCTCTCTCTCCCTCCCTCTCTCTCTCTCTCTCTCTCTCTCTCTCTCTCTCTCTCTCTCTCTCTCTCTCTCTCTCTCTCTCTTTCTCTCTCTCTTTCTCTCTCTCTCTCTCTCTCTCTCTCTCTCTCTCTCTCTCTCTCTCTCTCTCTCTCTCTCTCTCTCTCTCTCTCTCTCTCTCTCTCTCTCTCTCTCTCTCTCTCTCTCTCTCTCTCTCTCTTTCTCTCTCTCTCTCTCTCTCTATCTATCTATCTATCTATCTACATCTCTCTCTCTCTCTCTCTCTCTCTCTCTCTCTCTCTCTCTCTCTCTCTCTCTCTCTCTCTCTCTCTCTCTCTCTCTCTCTCTCTCTCTCTCTCTCTCTCTCTCTCTCTCTCTCTCTCTCTCTCTCTCTCTCTACCTCTCTCTCTCTCTCTCTCTCTCTCTCTCTCTCTCTCTCTCTCTCTCTCTCTCTCTCTCTCTCTCTCTCTCTCTCTCTCTCTCTCTCTCTCTCTCTCTCTCTCTCTCTCTCTCTCTCTCTCTCTCTCTCTCTCTCTCTCTCTCTCTCTCTCTCTCTCTCTCTCTCTCTCTACCTCCCTCTCTCTCTCTCTTTACGCAAGTCATTTGTATGGTTGCAGAAAGGATTAAATATTTTTAATATTCTGTAGACTTACTTTCGCCAACCATCTCCCTCACGAAGGACTCATTAACCGTTCCAATAATATTTTGTAAAAAGGTGTATAGAAAATATGACAAAATCTCGACTCGGGAAGTGACAATGCGAAGATGACAGATGGACGGAGATAAATAACCAGGAGAATATGTATCAATGCAATGTTGATTTTGTGGTGAGTAGGAAGAGGCAGTTGATAATGATGATAGTGGTAGGATGAAGTAATGATAATGATAGGAATTATAACAGTGATAATGATATATAATATAAGAAATCATTATCTATGCTATATCATAATGATATGTTGGTAATTAATCATAATTAGATTTTTTTTTTTTTACCTCTTTCTCCTCATCCATGTAACATGATAATGATACTGATAATAATGATGATGATGATGACAATAAGGATGATGATTATGATAAGAATTATTATGTTAATAATATTAACAATGATAATAATGATAACACTGATACTAATGATAATACAAATACTGATAATATGTTAATAATGATGATGATAATAACTATAACGAAAATAATAATAATAATGATAGTAAGAGTAATAAAAGTAATGATAATAAAGTAATGATAATAAAAGTAACGAAAATAATGGTAATGATGATAATAATAGTAAAGATAATAATCCTAAAAATGATTAAAAGGAAAATGATAATAATGGTAATAATCATCATAATGATAATGACGATGATAATAAAGATCATTATTATTCTAAGCATTATTGTCGTCATTGTTATCATCATTACTGTCATATCATCATTTTTTATATCATCAGCTTTACCGTTCTTATATTCATCATCATCAATATTCTTATCATCATCATTATCAACAGCAAACACGCACCCCAAACCATCCTTTTAGTAAGTACATATAAGTATATAAGTATCCGGAGCCCACTGAGAGACGAGCCAGCACTTATAAGGCACACGTACTTATAAGGAAACGCAACAGTATAGCCAACTCTGAGTCATACCGCCCTTCTCTGACGCTCGGGTTTCGTTCCGTTGTTGGTAACACTGATGATGATGAATCTATTATATTGCACGTCTTTTGATTAGAGAAAATTTGGCTGATTGGTTGAGCGTTCAAAGATCTCTTGATTAGGGGGGGGGGGGTCTTGATTAGATTGATTGCTTTGGGGGGATTGTGAGACCTTTGTGTTTGTGTTTGTTGTTGTTTTTTGTTGTTTTTTGTCATGTTTTTTTGTGATTTTTTTGTTATCATTGTTGTTGTTTGTTGTTAGTTGTGTTATCATTGTTGTTGTTTGTTGTTATTTGTGTTAACATTGTTGTTGTTTGTTGTTATTTGTGTTAACATTGTTGTTGTTTGTTGTTATTTGTGTTAACATTGTTGTTGTTTGTTGTTAGTTGTGTTATCACATTGTTGTTAGTTGTGTTAACATTGTTGTTGTTTGTTGTTATTTATGTTAACATTGTTGTTGTTTGTTGTTAGTTGTGTTATCACATTGTTGTTAGTTGTGTTATCACATTGTTGTTAGTTGTGTTATCACATTGTTGTTAGTTGTGTTATCATTGTTGTTAGTTGTGTTATCATTGTTGTTGTTTGTTTTTGTGTTTCTTTTTCTTTTGTTGTTAGTGTTTCGTATTGTTTTCGGATTGAAATTATGCATGAATATATTATAAACATGTAAATGAGGAGCTTTTAGAAATCTGAACCGAAACTTTTTGGGAAAAAGGTCGCTGAACCAAAATACTGAATAAACTTAATTATCATCGTTATCCTTATTATCATTGTCCTTATCATCATTGTCATTATTACTATAGATTTTTATTATCATTATGATGATTATCATTATTATGATTATTATCGTTATTATTATTATTATCATTATTATTATTATCATCACTATCATTATCATTTTC
>BOPN01003983.1:20000-25000 GCA_017312705.2 Penaeus japonicus | reverse complement strand
GGTGCCTGGAATGAAATATTATAATAATAATAATGATAAATAAATAAATAAACGATATTAAATAGCAGGTTAAATTACCATATTCTACAGTGACTCCTGCATTACGTTAATTTACTGAGCAAAAGATAGGGAGATAGAGTGATGACTAACCATTTTTTTTTTCTTTAAGTACATCACCAATAGTTTAATCTAAGCCTTATAGTTAGAAAGAAAGACAAACACCTTTTATTCATTGTTAAATTTCACAGAATCACTTCACCCAATCCGCTTAGCAGTTTTTGAGTTGTGAGTCTACACAACATAATCATAATTCTATGTATATACATTTACTCGCCGCCCTTATAGTATATGCAAGATGCACTGAAGCCATTTATCTTTCTCATTCAAAGGTTGCAAGTGAGAAAAAACCACAGAGAAGAAATGAATACACTAGCGTCACAGAAGAGAGAAATGAATTAACCTAAAAGGGAATCGAATTAACAGAATGAATTGAAGCAATTTTCAAAACTACATGGTATATATGTAAATCGTTGACAGGTTGACATGAGTGTAATAACTTTGTCAGGTACTTTATTTCATTGCTAAGGTTGTTATGCATCAGGAATCTCGCCCTATTAAAGGGAATGATTCAGTCTTTGAGAACTTTGATAATGACTTACATGTCTTTCAGAAATTGCAACACCCATTGGGTCATCTTTTTATGCACCGGAATATTCGTCTGCACTGTTATGCAATTTTTACAATTTGCTATACATTGAAATGGCTTCAGTATTCTTTACTTTGAAATCTATTCATCGTTCAGAATACTCTCTTATCATTTTATTACGATCTTTCCAATTATCTTTGGATTTATATGTTATCACTACGCTTACAAATGAATAAAAAAAAAATGCAGTTTATAAGTATGGATAGTATTTGCAAAATGTTAACTATAGACTACTTGAGAGACAATTTCTTAGCGGTGACCGAAACATGATATGATATGTCACTCTTACTCGCCAAATACAGCAAATAACTTATTTCAAGGTTTATTCTTGCTGCGACTGTGTTTGTCTCACCTGTGCATCCTTCTTAGATATGTAAGACTCTACCAGACACAGCATTTCATCAATTTTTTCGACGTTCATCCCACACGTTAAACTTCCATGAAGGATCTTCATGGAAGTTTAACCGGACTTCCTAACGTTTCTCTACACACTAGAGCCGTTTCCTTGTTCATTTTGTGTGCATTTTTTTCCTTTCTCACAAATATTTCCGAATGTTTTGCGAAAAAAAACAACTTCTACAGCATCTACTTCTGCTGCATCTTTGTCGTTGGATATTTTGATCTCTCAGCTGTTTTAAACTTTCCCGCCAAATTTTGAATGCATTTTTTCCCGCCAAGTTAACGTCTCGTAACCACTTTTACTTACCGGTTAAGATAACCTGGTAGCTAGCACCTGTAACCAATAAACTAGCTATGTGTCATCGGACCTTAAGATGTGTATTTCAACAAGTTTCATGTATCAGTCCCAGCGCTGGTAGCATAGTAGCTGATTTCTTCTACCTTATAGAAGAACCATCAGGTTACATATGACGCCATGGTATAACCTCGCGGCTAAACTCTGGACTATTTTCATTTTTCATTATTCATTTTTCTGCAATGCAAATATGTTCTTGTCGCAGTCCCGATACCTCAGTAATTCTTTATTTGTTAATCTTGTCGATGTACATACGAATGCATGTGTGTTTGTGTTTGTATTTGTGTGTGTGTGTGTGCGTGTGTGTGTAGAGGGATGGATACATAGATAGATAGAGTAAACAGACATATAGATAGATAGATAAAGATCCTTTCCACTGTATACTAACACTAAACACATCCACACCGCTTTGTGTTGTATACGCCACATCATTACCTTCCTCATTGCAGACATTTAATCATTATTGTGGCTGTTGATGTGTTGCAAGCGATATTACTATCATTGTTCTGTTTGTTTGTTTTTTCTTATTTTTTTCTTATTTTGAATTCGATAATAATGATAGTTAAATGAAAATAACGTAATGGTTGATATCATATCATATATAATATTATTTCTTTGAAACTTAATCTTGTATTCTATACCTATTCTATTCCACATATTTTATTATGAATTATCAATCGGTTGTAATTCCAATTTTGTTTTTTTCCAAGTTACAAAATTGTAAGTTAACTTTCTGTAGTGTAAAAAGACCATTGTCAGATTTATTCTACAAAATGAATTAATTATTGCTAGCTTCGTGTGATGCAGAAAACGTTTCCTCGCTTCAATATGATATTGTTAGCCAATATGACTAAGTGGTTTCGTTGCATATTGCATAACTCGGGGTTGCTACAGGTGAACAATGGATGTTGGAAAGTGATTCAGAAATATTGAACATTTGACACATATTCTGTTGCATATAAATGAACAAATGTATACAGACACATAAGATGTGTACATGTTTGATAGTATTTCGAATTGATAGAAGTAAAATTCTTGTGAATGTTGTAATCATGAATCTTTTATTTTCATTTTTATTTTCGTTCTTTCAATGGACTTACATTGCCTCGTTCTTTTCATTGTGCAGAGGTTTGCTTGCGTGTGCGTGTTTTCATGTGATTGTGTGTAGTGTGCATGTGTGCTTGGGTAGGTCTGGGTTTACTCTTTACATATTCACACGCACGCACACACACACACACGCACACACACACACAAGCGCATGCAAACACACACACACACACACACAAGCGCATGCAAACACACACATACACACACACACACACACACACACACACACACAAGCGCACACACACACACACACACACACAAGCGCATGCAAACACACACATACACACACACACACACACACAAGCGCATGCAAACACACACATACACACACACACACACACACAAGCGCATGCAAACACACACACACACACACACACACACACACAAGCGCATGCAAACACACACATACACACACACACACACACAAGCGCATGCAAACACACACACACACTCCTCTCTTTTGTTTTCCTTAATTGGCTCGGCAGTCGACAGCTTTAATTGGAATTGCTATTGTTGTTAATAAGATATCCCCTCCCCCCCTCTCCTCTCCCCCCCCAACCCCCACTCAACCGCTTTCTCTATACCCATACCCCCCCCTCGCCCCCGAACCCCTTCCCTTTCTCTCCTCTCCCCTCCCTTCTCCTCCCTTCCCTCTTCCTTCCCTTCTCAGCCCTCCCCTCTCCCCTCCCTTCTCCTCCCTTCCCTCTTCCTTCCCTTCTCAGCCCTCCCCTCTCCCCTCCCTTCTCCTCCCTTCCCTCTTCCTTCCCTTCTCAGCCCTCCCCTCTCTCTCCCCTCCCCCTTCTCCTTCCTTCCCTCTTCCTTCCCTTCTCAACCCTCCCTCTCCCCCTCCCTTCTTCTCCCTTCCTCTCTTCCTTCCCTTCTCAGCCCCTCCCCTCTCCTCCTCCCTTCTCCTTCCTTCCCCTCGATTCTTCCCTTCCTAACCTCCCTTTCCCTTCCCCTTCCCTCCATTTTCTTTTTTTCCCCTTCTCATCCTCCCTTCCCTCCCTTTCCCCTCGATCTATTCCCTCCCTTTCCTCACCTTCTCATCCCCCTTTCATTCCTCCTTCCCCTCCATATATTATCCTCCTCCCCTCCCCTTCCACCTCCCCACTCCCCTTCCCCCTTCCACCTCCCCCTCCCCACCTCTCTCTTCCCTCACCTCCCTCCCAATCCAACCCTCTCTCTCTCTCTCTCTCTCTCTCTCTCTCTCTCTTCCATCACCTCCTTTCCCCTCCCCTCTCTCCCCCTCCCCCTACCCTCCCTCCCCCCGTCAACCCACTCATAAGTACTGCGTTTATATAATAATCCTTTTGATAAGTGATTAATTTGGTATTCATATTGTTTAGAATTGCAAGGCACAATAAACCCATTTTTGGAGAAGCGTTATAAAGTTTTTTTAAAGTGAGTGAATATCCATATTGTTGTTATTAATGGGATTATTGTTATCATTATTATTATTATCATTATCATTATTGTTGTTATTGATGGGATTATCATCATCATTATTATCTTTATTGTTGTTATTAATAGGATTATTATCGTTGTTATCTTTATTGTTGTTATTAATGGGATTATTATTATCATTATTATCTTTATTGTTGTTATTAATAGGATTATTATCGTTGTTTTCTTTATTGTTGTTATTAATGGGATTATCATTATCATTATTATCTTTATTGTTGTTATTAATGGGATTATTATTATCATTGTTATCTTTATTGTTATTAATGGGATTATTATCGTTATTATCTTTATTGCTGTTATTAATGGGATTATTATCGTTATTATCTTTATTTCTGTTATTAATGGGATTATTATCGTTATTATCTTTATTGTTGTTATTGGTGGAGTTATCATTATCATCATTATCATCTTTATTGTTGTTGTTCTTAATTATCCTTATTATCATCATCATCTCTATTTCCACTAATCCTTATCAATGTTGTTGTTGCTATCACTATTATCATTACTGTTCTTTCTTTTATTTACTCTCTCTTTCTCTCTCTCTCTTATTGCAATTTGGACGAGAAGAGCAATTGCATTATGCAACAATCAAACACAATGATATATCGAAAAAAGTATGGATGATGATAACGATAATACTTTATAATATCAACAATGATAATGACAAATAATGATACTAATGATAATGATATTTTTAAAAAATGATAATTATGATAAGGAATTACGAAACAGATATCAAAGACAGTATAAATGATAACGATAGTAATAGCGCACAAAGAATAAAGAGTGTATAGGAATAATGGCAGAAACACAGCACAAATATTATGATAATGATGGTGTAAAGAACCACTGATTATTTGGCGTTGAAAGCAATTGATGATAATGATACCATTATTGGTATGTATGTTTATATATATATATATATATATATATATATATATATATATATATATATATATATATATATAT
>BOPN01003982.1:135000-140156 GCA_017312705.2 Penaeus japonicus | reverse complement strand
AGAGTGAGGAAGAGTAAGAGTGAGGAAGAGTAAGAGTGAGGGATATTACGAATGAGGGATATTACAAGTGAGGGAGAGTAAGAGTGAGAGTAAGTTGTTTGTTAATTTGTTTCCTTGTAAATGTGAAAATATGTCGGCTGACGACAATGATGGGCTGAATAGGTCTGTCTGTATCCCCGTTATATTGACACTCGAAGCACAACTGAGGATGGCCCACGCCACGCACGTTCTTTCAGTTTGCCGTGCTGTTGGGTATGATCTTCGTGGTGCAGCTTGGCGTCGGAATCACCTCCTACATCCTCAGCTCAGACGTCGAGAACTTCCTGGAGGATAACATGTTCAAATCTATGCGCAACTACAACACCTCTCGTGCTGGCGTCTACAGGACCTGGAATGTCGTGCAGCATGAGGTGTGTCTTGAACATTGATTTTTTCATGGTCTTTGGATTACTGTAGTGAGCTGATGCCATGAACGTGGAGGACATGCAAACATGCACAGTTTGGTTCAGTTGCGAATACTTATTTGCGTGTGATTACGTTACTCTGTTTACTAGATTTGTATTTCATGGAAAATGGTAGACAATATGATTATTAAGGATCTATTACATGCTTACTATACCATGGCAGTTCTAAAATGTAAACAACTTATGTGATTAGGACCAGTATGATAAGTAACGTCAGATATAATTGGTAGTTTAAATCACCAACAATGAATGGGAACAAGATTTGTATATTTGTGTTTTTCTCATTTTTAAATTTTATTCAGAAGGGACATATTTGCAGACATATTACTTGCTATATAATAACAATGAGAGTTTCATGGTAATGATATATATTATATGTGGCCTGTAATAAATCCATCAACAAATTTTCAGCATGCTTGTTGTGGAACCAAGAACTATGAGGACTGGAAGAGCACCTACTACGGCGAGTCCGTCAATGGTGTGCCCGATGCCTGCTGCAAGGAGTTCACCACCGACTGCGGCCGCAACGTGTTCCAGGACGACACCAAGCTGGAGCAGATCAACCAGGGCGGCTGCTTCGACAAGCTCAAGGGAGACATCAAGGACAACATCACTGTGCTGGGAGGCGTCGCTATCGGCATTGGATGTGTTCAGGTACTGGGGCCCCGGCCGCTTTCCAGGAACGTTTTCCGATTCATCTGTGCCTCACTTTCTCTTTCTGCGTCTATACTTCCCCTTCTCTTCTTCTCATCTTCCCCACTTGTCCTCCTTTTCTTCTTCTTCTTCTTCCTTTTCTTCTTCTTCTTCTTCTTCCTCTTCCTTTTCTTCTTCTTCTTCCTTTTCTTCTTCCTCTTCTTCCTTTTCTTCTTCCTCTTCTTCCTTTTCTTCTTCCTCTTCTTCCTTTTCTTCTTCTTCTTCCTTTTCTTTTTCCTCTTCTTCCTTTTCTTCTTCTTCTTCCTTTTCTTCTTCTTCTTCTTCCTTTTCTTCTTCTTCTTCTTGCTTTTCTTCTTCTTCTTGCTTTCTTCTTCTTCTTCTTCCTTTTCTTCTTCTTCTTCTTCTTCTTCTTCTTCTTCTTCTTCCTCTTCTTCTTCTTCTTCTTATTTTCTTCCTCCTCATCCTCATCATCCTTCTCTGCCTCCCTCTTCTAATCATCCACACTTTTTTCCTCATCATCGTTCTTGTTATTTTTATTGTTTTCCTCTTCATTTTCCACCCTTTTTCTCTTGTTTGCACACTTCAGGAAAAACTTATTACTGTATTTTCACACCGAAAAATTTTCACTTTATCATTCAGTGTGTTCTTTCTGTTGTTAATGACTTTTTGACCTTTTCATATAAAGACTCCTCACAGTCCTTGTTCTTGCGGACAGAACAGTTACTCTGTGAACTTTAGTTGATAAAGTTTCTTTTTCCAGTAATATTTTCATAAGTTGTATTTAGGAGAGGTCAGGTCTAAGCTCAAGTTTTGTGTATTTAGTTTTGTTTTGTCTGAGTTTAATGGTAACTGAATGGTGTCCTAAAACACATCTGTTTCACATGGGAATAGCCTCTTTGTTGTATGTAAGATATATCTGTGATAGGAAGTAATTGTGAAATTATGAGAGGTCACGAGGGAGAATTACCTGTAACTTTTGTTAAATGACATTTTTATGTTTATTCATATTGCTTGCACAAAAGTCTAAACTCCAGAAGCTGCTTTGGTTTAAATGTATTTTCTTGTACAAATATTTTGTTTAATATGAAGGGCTGCTGTTGTCTTTTACTTAATCATTAGAATATTTTGGTTAAGGTAACCTTTTGATTTTTTTTCTCTTTTTGTTTGTGGTCAATAAAAGGAGAATATTCTGTTTAACTATTCTTTTAAAGATAGTGTTGATGTAATCTCTTGTTTGTTAAATTTGGTGTACATGATTCCTGATGCTTCTTTTGTGACACATTTACATTGCAACTTCTCTCCTCATTTATAGTTATTTTTTAAAATTAATATTTCAGTATGTTGTCTTGCATTTGTTATCCTTCTTTAGGTGATGATGTCATCTCTAACCTTAGGAGTCTGCAGAAGTAGCCAGTTTCATTTGTGAATCCGCTAGGGATGAACCATTGTTTTGCTGAAGCAAGGAAAGAGAAATGAAATCGGACAAATATTTAACATAATATATTAAAAAACAAACCATACAGGTTACAAAGTGGCAAATGGTAAAGTGCTGGATGTAGATCCTGGGAACATTATTCAATTTGCTCATTATTTTAACATTCAGGTCACAAATGTTTGTAGAAGAGTTTTGTTGAAAATAAATGCCATGATAATTGTTTGGTTTAGACAAAATATTAAAGAAAAAATATAGAATGATTTCAGAGATTTAGTTTTGTTTTGTTTTCAGATGAATCTGGAAGGGAAATTTAAAGTTATTTTTTGTGAAAGTTTACAAGTAAAAGAAATGGACTTATTCTTTACTTAAAAGTAATTTCACTGATTTCATGGTCTTGATATATTCAGCCACTTCAGAAGTAAGTTGGTGAACTATTGGGATCTCCATTAATTGATAATTGAAAATTATGATCAGCAGAATAAAGTAATCATATGCAACAATGTTTCAAACATATCTAGGTAATTTAGCAAAAAATGCAATCCAAAACAAAGAAGTTTGAACTGATTTAACTTGACATTTTTTGTATCTGTTGGCATTACTCTTTACAGTTACATTTTTTAGCGTATTGTTCATGCATTGTATTTGGAATCTCCATTCACCACATTTACTGGCAGTATATCCAGCAATTGTTTCTTTGTCTATTGTGGGAATTGACGGCCATTCTGAATAGGTGCTTCTTCAGCCTGGTTATTTGAAACTCTCAACCTGCGCCGAGCAGCTCCTCCGGGGCGACGGCGACGGCCTGATTGCTTGTTGGCTTTGGTTGTTGATTCAGGAGTTGTGGAAGGGGGAGTATCGGCTTGAGGAGTTGGTGTTGTTGTGGTGGTTGTGGTGGTTGTTGCAGGGGCTGAGGCAGTGGCTGGGACGCTTGTGGGGCCGTCATTCTTCCTGGCATCAATCTTTTTCTTGAGTTCTGCCTTTAGGGAGGGATTTTCTCTGAGGAGATCATCTATGGAGATGGTACGAATGTCAAGTCCATTTCCTAGCGTTACTGCAACACTGCATACCACCAGTGTGAGCAAAAGCTGTAAAAATATTTTTTTGTGTTAGTTTTGCTTTGCTTAGAAATGCTGTGATTGCTGAATTAGACAACATTTGATTGTAGAAAACAGTATATTATAGATTTAATCTGTTTATCTTGAAAAAATGATTTGGAGAGGCACCATTATTTTTAGCTGCCTCATAAGTATCTAATTCATATGAATTGGTAGATTAGACCCAGTGAAAACTTTAAGTCATATTGGTAGTGAAACAAACTCAACAGCAGTTATGCCATCACATTCATTGTCTTCAATATCTACACACACACATATATATATAAATAATATATATATACATATATATATATATATATGTACATATACATACACATTTATATATGTACACATATATACACATAAACATATACATATATACACATAAACATATACACATACACATAGACATACACACATACATATACACATATACATATATGTATATATGTGTGTGTGTGTGTATGTATATATATATATATATATATATATTTATTTATATTACATATATATACATAGATATATAGATATACCTTTACCTTTACATATACTGTATATGCGTGCACTAGATTTATACAGAGAGATAGCCAAATATATTTTCTCGACGATCATATCACGTTATCTGTTTTTCCACGCATTGGCTACCAGCAATTAGATGCATTGTGATGAATTACAATTTTTGCAATGAACCAATTGCCCTAGTTAAAACACTTGCCTTGCGCTCTTTTTTTCAAATGCCAGTATCCAGATGATGATCACTCCATGTTACTCAGAATGTAGTGAAAGTAGGTTGTCGAAGGTAAAGTGGCTTATTTGACACTACCTAGTTTTTGGTTGAGCTGCGTTCTGGTTTCGGGGAAAAACGGTGATGGGGAGGGGTGGAGGTTGGGGGGGGGGGGGAATCGCCAGATGGTTGAGGCGGGGTGGAGGGGGGCAGCGACGGAACCGGAATTTCGTGTCAGGGAGGATCAGGGTATTGGGTGAGCGGGGAGGGGAGGGGTGCAGTTAGTAGGTTAGGACATGGCAGGGGCTGCGTGTAGTTAAGAAGGACATACAAAGAGCAGTAGGTAGAGATAAAGTGCAGATAGGTATGTGTTGGGGGGGGGGGGGGCGTGTAGATCCCTAGTGGATGGAAGGAAGGCTAAGACCGATGAGTGGGGGGGATAGAAACTGATTGATACGTATATATGGAGACAGGAATTAAGCAGACGATTGTTTACTTTAGCCTTGTTTCTCCAGCGTCGGTGGGAACACGACAAACACCGTGTGATTTGGAATACGCCGATGACTTATGATGTGGATATTGTATTTCAATCTGGAAAACACGAATGGCCGTAGAAAAAGAGTTAATGGGGGTTAATGGAGATGAACTGATAAGTTCATGTCGGGAGACCGTAATGGGTGGGATGAGGGAGGTGTGTGTGTGTGTTGGGGGTGGGGGGTGCTGGGTCATACTCACTTTCACTGTTGCACCAGAGTGGTCGACTCACTGGACTAGCTTCATCCCCG
>BOPN01003982.1:125000-127500 GCA_017312705.2 Penaeus japonicus | reverse complement strand
ACATACAAATCACACCCACAGACAGGCAGGCTGACAAACCAAGACAGGAACAGAGTGAGGCAGAGATGCGGATGGGGAAGTGAAAGAGAGGACCTCATTTTGGATTTCTGTGTGAAGTGGGTGACGCCGTTTGCAAGTCATGAGAGCTCTCCCCTCGTCAAGCACACACGCACACGCACACGCACACGCATATACATGCACTCTCTCTTCTATCTTTTTGTGCATCTATCTATCCAAGTGTATATGTATATATATATATATATATATATATATATATATATATATATATATATATATAATATAATTTTCCCTCCGATATTTGGCTGCCTCCCTTCCTGCTTCCCTCCTTCCCTCCTTCCCTTCCTCTATTCGACATCTCGACTCAAAGGCTAGTGGCATTCCTAACGCGGCGAATATTTGTGAGCGAGGTGTTCACTCTCGCTTTATTTATTCTGGTTTTCTGCCCGAGGGAAAATGGCTGAGACCGTTCTCCAGCCGTGACACTTTCTTTTTTTTCCGCGCATGTTTGGGGGTGCGGGGGTCATTGAAGGAGCCCTTGAAGGGGTGAGCTGGCCAGGGATTTTTCTTTTTGTTCTGGTATTGTTTCCGAGTTCGATGGAGGGGGGGGCGGGGTGTAGACAATGTTGACTTTGTTAAACGCTTTTTTGCTTTTTTTAGGGAAGGGAGGTTATAATCGGTGGGAACATTGAAGCTCATGCTGCGATTAAGGATCTTTGTCAGCAGTCAACAGTGGCTATCTGAACACAGTTTGCGTCTGGCAGATGGAAGGGTTGAGGGAGAGCAACCAAAGTTTGCTTCTTTTTTAAGGTGGTGTTCTCATGGTGTTGTCATAGGGAAAGTACCTTCAGGCTGCAGCGAGCGTCACCGTCATGTAGGTGATCATACATTTCAACACCGCCGCCAATGTCGCCATTTCCACCAGTGTTAGAGGAATGGGAAGTCAGGACGAATGGGAAATTGGTGATACTTGGAGCGTTATCTTTGGCCAGGTTTGGTTCTTTATATGATTTAGTGTGTCTTATAAGCAAGCATGTAACGGCAGTGTTTGAAGCTCTGACCGCAGAGATTAACGGGCGTGTCTAGAAACGGAACAAAAAGATTTGCGCTTTTTTCGCTTGGCCATGGTTCGGAGGGTTTGTTGACAACCACATATTCTTGACTGGAACTGGAAGAAACCGACTGGGGGTCTGAAAAAGGAAACGGCTAGGTCTTCGATCGACCTATTTACCCAGCCAGAAAAAAAATAAAAGGGAAAAGTAAATTGTTATGCTGTCAGGAATTGTATATTTTAAGAACGCAGCCTGGATATATTAATAATGATTATGTCTTGCATACTAATCGCTCGACATGCTTTCTATATTTACGAACTTCTGCCCAACCGCCACCGTCTCGCCTGCTCGTTTTGCACACAAATCCGACACGTGAAAGTAATTATGACTGCTCACAGATACCGCAAGCAAATAGGACAGCGCTGAAATTAGTGGCGTGGGAGATAGTTTTACTCTTACTTTTTCTCTTTTTTTCACCTCACTCTCTCTCTCCGCATATTTTCTCGTAGTGGCCTCGTGCAAGTGATATTGGAAAAGTCGAGCTGGTTTCCTTTCTGGAAGGAAAAAGTGAAACATATGAACTATTTTCTCCCGAATTCATTTTATTATCGACCTGAACTTTTGTCTAAGAAAAATCCAGATTGCACCCGAAGAGCTGTTACAGAAGTGTTCACATGCAATGGGCATTACCTCACTATCATTTTTACCTTCATGCTTTCGGTACCATTGTTCTTCCCGCCTTACTGTTTTTGAGATTGTCGTCGTCGCTGATTGTCTGTCCGCGTTGTGACTCCGTCCCATCCAGTTTTCTCTCTTGTTTTCTCCTCCGCACGATTACCTGCAAGGTTATTGCTCTTCGCCGTTATTGTTTTCTCCCCCTCCCCCTCTCCCCCAACCCATAGGAGTAGTAACACCTCCGAGAACGTGCATTACGGGCGAGCTTCCGTACGTAGCAGATAAACCTTGTAGTCCCAAATTGGCGACGTCGTCCGTGTGTGAATATCGGCGAGATTGTGGCCATTACGTGGCTTTTCACCTTGGTCGAGGGAAAAGTCCTTGACTGGATTTCTTGCTTCAAGTGCCGGGTGTCTGACCGTAAATAGGAGGTGTTTAAGACGCGCGGACCCCAGAATTATCACCCGCGTGCTTTAATGATTATCGCGTGCCAGTTTCACTAGTTCGTAGCGTATATTTTGGGGTCAGGATCTCCGAACGTCGCTGATGACGTAATGACATGATAGGGCGAGATTTGAATTACACTCTCCCTTCTTCGTCTGGTATAGACTGGGAACTTGGCAAGGTTACCCACTACTCGGTAGGAAGCTTTCTTTTCGTGCCATTGCAAGAAGTACGTCTTGGGGCAAAGGTTCCATTTCTCTAACATTTCTTTCTCTACTGCACAGTTGCTAATCATCGCCTGACCGCACCGT
>BOPN01003982.1:65000-120000 GCA_017312705.2 Penaeus japonicus | reverse complement strand
CACACACACACACACACACACACACACACACACACACACACACACACACACACACACACCTCCTTCCCTCCCTCCCTCTCCTCATGTTCGTGCCTGTATCTATTTTTTTTCTCCATTTGACTAGCTCTTCAAGCCAATACATCATACATACACCGAGCAAGCAGCAAGAAATTGATGTTGATAATTTATTAGGCAATAAAGTCACACACATGCTGTAAATATCTCCTTGTTTTTACCAAAGAGATTTTTAAGAATCAAGATGTACCAATCTCATTTACATCAAGCGTAATGTTGGGTTATGTTGCATGCATGGGAAATTGCCCTTACGTAAACGAGATTTTAGTATTCTGTCCTCCGATGCAAGGTTATTCAGCCGAAATATATCAAATACGAAAGTCGCATTATACGTAGATTCTATTATTTTTTCCTTGGGAGAAAAATCACAATATTCGTAAATGGTATTATTTTTACTTTGGTAATATACATATATTTTTAGCACTGACTTGGTTGCACAGGTGGTGATGGAAACAACAAATCTTTGGTCCCGTATTAGTGGCCGGCAAT
The DNA here is from genome assembly GCA_017312705.2 of Penaeus japonicus. Classification (NCBI taxonomy): domain Eukaryota; kingdom Metazoa; phylum Arthropoda; class Malacostraca; order Decapoda; family Penaeidae; genus Penaeus; species Penaeus japonicus. Next base: position 119,436 of record BOPN01003982.1, on the reverse strand, counting down.
ATCTGATAAAATACTAGAAGAATCGCCACGAGAATCCAAATCTTGGTGAATTTTAAAGAAAAGTTAAGTTAATGCTGGAAGAAATATTTTGCAAATCACTGGGTTTCGAGTCATTGAAGCTTAGTGGGAAATATCTGGTTTTCTTGACGTATTGCTAGATCGCTTGTGTACATACGTTATAGTAGGGAAAAACCCTTACTGTGTTTGTTTTTGTTCATTCGTATGCTAAGACAAATGAAGTCAAGGAGTGACCTGTCGAGCGTTGAATATTTTCTATTTAGTTTTGTATTGTGTTTGTTAATAGTCGAGAAGAAACTATGGCCTTGAATGATTTCGAATAATCAGAATAGCAGTTCACAATCCCAATTAGAAATGCATTTTCACGTGAAGCATATACCCGTTTTCTTCTCGTGGCTCATTTTATTCGTAGAGCAACCTATTTAACCTATTACCGTCACTTATCCTATTAATGTGTTTGTTCGACCGAGTGCCGCGGGTGGGACTTTGAATGCAGGTAGAACGCTCTGACCTTCACTATTCCATGCCCTACGAGGATTGTGGGGATGGTGGCGCGATGGGGTAAGAGCAGCCGGGACCCCCAGGTGAGCGAGGTGCACGACGAACTGTAAACCACTTTCACTGCTACACCCTCGGCCATAAGGGCGCCCTCTGCACTCCGCCGTCGTCTTCGCTGCTAACCTGTTAGCTAAACGGAACAAAGGCAGATTCGTCGATTTTTTGTTCTTCTATCGTAGCATAGCAAGGGCTGCTACAGTTTACCAGATTGTCGGATGTCAAATGTTCAGCGTTTGTTTTATGCACTGATGATTGGAGGAGAGTAGAGGTGATCTGTAGGCTCCCTGACATGAGGCCCAGTGTCGGCTGCGATAGGTTTAGTGCGGTTGAAAGATTGCGCGACGGGTCATGTGTTAAGTAACGGTTGGTAGGGTGTGGGCGTGCTGGGGCCTGGTAGTGACTGCGTGGAAGCGTGCTTTGTGCTGGCCAGCCTCAACCCCGGGCCGCTTTGGGGTCAGCTGATAGATGTCCCGCACGAAAACAAGACGAGATGGCGCAGGACGACCCAACACCCTTCATCCTTCCGTCCTTCGTCCAATCCGTTAAATGCTTTGCAGAATCGGATATTCCCTGGAACATTGCTGATCCGTCTTGGCCGTAACTAGCGTAAGCGCAGCTTGTCAGTTCAAACCTGTTCACGCAGTCACGGTGCGTAACCCAGATGATCTCCCTTATAAGAAAACCATGCACTTAATTTCTGCAATTTGCGTGAACAAGATTTTTTTTCCTGGCAGTTTAGCAATTCCGTGACGCTTGATGTCGTTTATTGCTCTCGTGGATTATGAAAAGCTCATCATACCGGGGAAAGTGAAACTTCCGAGTATCAAGAAATGTAGATAGAACCGAGGGGTATTGAGCCACACTTAGATGTCCACATGGTTTGTAATTCCAAAGCATTTGTAGAGCTCAGCTGGAGTATTTCGGATACTGTTGGGCTTGTTTAAATCCCGTCCCCCTTCCTCGTCCTCTTCCCCCTCACGTGTTCACGCTCTGAGGCAGGGCTGGGGGGGTCCACGCGCTCGGTACCTGGCATCGCCTTTCACTTACACTACCTTTGTAGTTCTCCAATCTCTTGTGCGATTCGGCGATACTCTCCTATTAGCATTATGCCCTCTGAATACCTATGCACAGATATTAAGATACATGTCCCCCCCCCTCTCTCTCTCACTCTCTCTCTCTCTCTCTCTCTCTCTCTCTCTCTCTCTCTCTCTCTCTCTCTCTCTCTCTCTCTCTCTCTCTCTCTCTCTCGATATATATTTATTTATTTATTTATTTATTTATTTATTTATATATATTTATATACATTTATATACATACATATATACATATATATACATACATACATACATACATATGTATACATACATACATACATATATACATATATACATACATATATACATACATACATACATATATATATATATATATATATATATATATATATATATATATATATACATATATACATATACACACACAAATCACACACACACACACACACACACACACACACCACACACACACACACACACACACACACACACACACACACACACACACACACACACACACACACACACACACACACACACACACAAATATCTGTGACTGTGTGTGTGAGAGAGAGAGATTATGTATAATTCTTAGTTTCTCACGATTGCCATTGCATCATGAGAACGCACTGCCTTCGAGGAGAATCAGTCGGTTTCTAGCTCGTGCTCCAGAAATGGCCTTCCTGCAGACGACTTGGCGACTGTCCAGCTTTAGCGTGCCCCGATGCCCGCGGCATTTTCTTGACCTTCACCCACCAAATATGTTTTGAGAGATATTTGAACGCTTGACATGAATTTAGTAATACCAATGATCAGTTCTGGTAGGCCTGTCGGTCAGAGAGGTGATAACCGTGGTATTTAGTTCACTGGAAACAGGCATTGGCTTTTGACGTGTTTCCGCATGTTTTCTTGCCATCCAGCCATGGCGGTGAGAGAGCGCAATGTCGCTCGCTCTATCCCTCTCTTACGTGTCAGCTCTTTTGTTTCCTGGTAGAATGGGTGCAGGAATGAAAAAGTCCCAGTGCTGAGAAAAAACTAAATTGTAATTGGAATACAGGTTTCAATATTTTGGCGCAGTAGTAGACAGACCCCTGATATTGCTACAGTTAACATCCTTCTCGCTCTCTTTCTCTTATTTTCCTACTTCGCTTTCTCTCTCTATTTCTCTTTTTTTCCTATCCCCCTTTTCCCCCTCCCCCCTTTCCCCCTTCCCCCCTTCCTCCCTTCCTACATCCCCTCCCTCTCCCTCTTATCTCACACTCTCCCCATCTCCCGCTTATCCTTGTGTAGGATGAGTATGAAGAAACCAGCTCGTGGAGATGAGGACAGGGGACGGGATGGAGAGGATGTAGCAAGTGCGAGCAAAAGGTCGGCTGGAATTGTAAACGCAACTCCGTGCTTCTAACGGTAAAACCGGACCTAGGATGTCAGGTGTTGTCAGGAAGTCTTTGATTGCATTTTAGGAAGTTTCGTTTCAGGTACTTATAGTTATCTAGAAAGGAGGAGGAATTTGTACTTCGGATATCACACGAAAAAGAACCTTTGCAGTATTGCCATGCAATTTATCATCGGTGTCATTATCATCATCATTGTTGCTATTATATTATGTAGTTTCATTATATTACTATTCTAATACTAATCAGGACCGCGGAATAGTAATGTAATGATCGGGTGATATGGCAGTGCAAGATGAGAAAATGTTTATTTGTTTTGAGAATCTCGACGATGCTAATTTCGAATGGCATCGCAGGTTCACACGATTTTTTTTACTTGCAGTTAAATGATGCTGAGACACATCGGGATGTAACCTTTATGCGACGATGACTGTCAAAGTTTGAATCGCGGAACAAAGCCTTTTTTTCTTGAAGTTTCTGGAACTTAGTCTTACTGTGGACTCGACCTAATGAGGGGGTTTGACTTTCATTTTGATTAAAAAAAATATAATTTCTTTCTGTTTTGCTGTAAATGTGCTATTGAATATCCGGCGAACTACAGGTCATGCGGTGTTATATTCCGGATATTTACATTGCGATAGCTACAGCAGCCCTTACGGAAAGAGGAAATATGTGTTCGGCGCCGGCCGACAGGTTGCTATGGAAAGGAAGACATACTATATTACTTTGCGTGTGTGGTCAGAGGCGGTGAGTGTATGAGCGATGTCTCGTACTCATCGCGATGACGCTATTGCATTGCTCTCTTGTTATGCGTTCATATTACGAACCGATATTATGCATCGTATTATATTCATTTGATACGATATATTTGTTGCTACAAACATTGCCGGCTAGGCAGGTAGAAATGGGTGTGGCATTGCTGGCTAAAGTTGGTAATGCGCTTGATCACCTTGAAGTGTCCACCTTCCGCTCCCTCAACCCTTAACCAAATCTTCATTGCATTTGTTCGTGCACCTACAATATCCATATCTATATTTCTGCACCTTTGACATTATCCAATATGAAGCATCAATACCTTTTACGGCACACTAACCCTCCCCTCCACACACGCACACGCACACGCACACGCACACGCACACGCACACGCACACGCACATATATATACACATATATACACACATATATACACACATATATACACACATATATACACACACACACACACATATACACATACACACACACACACACATATACACACACACACACGCATATACACACACACACACACATACACACACACACACACACACACACATATACACACACACACACACTCACTCACTCACTCACTCACTCACTCACTCTCTCTACTGATGTTTATCAATTTTTAGAAGTTTTTGATATTGATGATGAATTTCTATTCTTATATCTGCCTCTACATGGCTATATAGTATACAATAGTCCTACTTCTGCATCTGCAACTTCCTTACTGCTGTGGATAGGTAGTCCTCCAAATGTTCCATACGTTTTATTCACTAATGTAAAGGCATTAATTTTACATTTGTATCTTCCATTTTATTGTGCAATGGAGTTGTGTCCCAAAGTGTACAGTACAAAGAAGTATGCACTTCTAGTTAATAGCATATTAGTGATCATGTCCTTCTTTTGAAGTATTAGAAGATTAAAGAAGAGGGGTTTCCCATTCACAAATAGAGAACAGAGAACTTCAGAGAACAATGCAGTAAAAGGCATATCTTCTTTAGTTCACTCTGTATAGAAAATAATCTCCTAATAGTATTACATAGTGCAGAGGGGTATTGTCCCCCTATTGCACAGGGAAAAGAGATTATTCCTGCAGTGCACATTGCAAGGGAAAAATCATCCCCCTTTTGCACAGTCAGAAGATGTTATCTTGTGTATAATGGACAAGAGTATGTCCTCCTATTTTACAATGCATGGCAGTTGAAAGAAATTTTATCCCTTCAAAATACAGTGTATGTGCTTCTAATACATACTATACTAAATTATGCCCCAGTGTTGTGTATTGCAAATAAAGATTAAGTAGTGTACAATTAAGGAAAAGATCACCAACTTCGTGTACTTTACCATGCATTCACTACAGTGTAGGATTCTCTCACTAATGCACACTGTATAATGTTCCTTAAAAATGAGTACATTTCAAGGAGAGGCTCTTTTCACCAGCACACATTGTGAGACAACATAAACCTGAATTCTTCTTATGCAGTAAGAGGTACTCTTAGTAAACAGAGGTGTAAGATTTAAAAATATTTTTTTCTATTTTACTTCCCACACCACCACCTATATATGTTCAGTTCTGACTAATGAATAGTGTAAAAAAATGTATGTATTTTGCTTACGTTCATTAGTTTTAGGTGCCAAATCATAGATGAAACAGGAATTAACAGTTATTCTTCCCTTGAACCCTAATGTCCCTGTCCCCACTTTCTCTCCCAGTTGCTTCATACATGGAATAGTGGTTACAACTTGCAGTCTTTACGTACATGGTACTCTGTTTTTATCTTTCTTTTGATGTTTAGCCTCTTTGTTCCTGAGAGTGAAAGAGTGGGTGAGAAATTTCTCAGGTTCATGATTAATGATATCAAATTTGAATAAAAATTCATGTTACTATTTCTCTCTTTCTAGCCTCCACAGTGGAATCATCCAGCTGTGGGATTATCGTATGTGCACATTAGTGGACAAGTTTGACGAACATGAAGGTCCAGTTCGTGCTGTGTGCTTCCATCAACAGCAGCCACTGTTTGTTTCTGGAGGAGATGATTATAAGATCAAGGTATGACCATTATTATTTTTTCTTGTGTGTTCACATTATATCTGAATGTTTATAATTCTGTATCACAGTAAGAAGGGAAAGAGATTTTTGAATGGTTTTGTATTGGTAATTTTCCCTTTCAGGTCTGGAATTACAAATTGCGCAGATGCCTCTTCACATTGCTTGGCCACTTGGATTACATCCGTACTACAGAATTCCATCAAGTGAGTAATATGAATAATCTGTACAGTTTTAAGTAATAATTTTTTCATCCTTTACTCATTCTTCATCTCATGCCTTTTCTCTTTCATAGCATATGTGATTGTATCTCTTCTGTCCTTGTTTATTGTTTTAGTCATGTAGATTTATAAGTATCTTTAATAGATGGAGCTTATTTTTAAAACTTTACATTACAGGAGTATCCCTGGATCCTGTCAGCCTCGGATGACCAGACAATACGCATTTGGAATTGGCAGAGTCGCTCATGCGTGTCCATCCTGACAGGACACAATCACTATGTCATGTGTGCCCGCTTCCATCCAACACAAGACCTGATTGTGTCTGCTTCATTGGACTCTTCTGTCCGTGTCTGGGATATCTCAGGTATTCCCGGCAAACCTGGAGGTATGCATACTCTTGCTGGTACCCTGGGGATCGTGGTGTATCTCTCTTGCTCTTGACAGTCCTTTTGTCACTTTCAAGTATCTTGAGAAATCCTAATCAAGAATTTCACAACTATTCTCTGAATCTATCAAAAGATCTCTCTTAAATTTTTCAATCATATTTTAAGTCTTTCCTAACATGCATTCAGACACCAAGTGCTGTCTAACACAGATGCTTTTTTGGGGCAGTAATTGTAGTCAGTATTGAATATTTGCTAAAAATGATCAGGAATTCTAGAATAAATATGTTCATTTTGCTTAAAATGAAACTGTTTAACCTTCCTCATATTTGCTCCATGCTAGTACCATATATGATGTCCTTCCCTACATGCTAATGACTTCATCAGTATTTTATGGCTTTTACTAACAGATGGGATTTTTAAAGGGAAAGAGCTGTTTGGTGTTGGCAACTGGGTTCAGAGCAGTTGTCTGTTATATTAATTGTAAGGGTTATTACAAGTATGTACTTTAAAGAACTGAAAGGTTTATTATGTGTTGGAAGTTTTGTTTTGGGTTTGCTAGAACCATTGACCTATCTTTTAAACTGTTATGTGGTTTTATGTATTTATATATGGGTTTATATATATATATATATTTATTTAATTATTTATTTATTTATTCATTCATTTGTTTTCAGGCAAAAAAGAAAATTTACCTTTGGCATTGGTTTTCATTCATGCTTTATATTTATTTATTTTTAAAAATAGCACAGACAAACAATTAATGGTAATAGATTTAGTCAGATTTTTAAAAAGAATGAATTATTTATAAGCAGACACTGCATACACTTCATTCAAATAAAAAAAGACTTAGTGAGCAAATACATTGCCTCCATTTGTATAGACTAAAACAGTCTAATAAAAAGAGTAAGAAAGAATCAAGATTTTCATTTTGCTAAAGTAAAAAAATGAAGATAAATAATTAAAGCTTTATATGTTGCGTTTACCTTTATGTATTTGCACCTTGTTGAGAAACTTTGCTAGCTTATATAATATTAATAGTAATAATGATAATAATAATGATAATAATGAGGATCACTCTTAGAGGAGTTTAGACCCCATTTATTACTCCAAGATTGAGTGATTCCAAATAAACAAGCTTGTAGTATATTTTAAGTTAACATTCACTGAGATACACACTTAACTTTGCATGGTATTGTTACTGAAGTGGAAAGAAAAGTTAGGACTATTAACATAAAAGATAGATAAATAGACAAAATCTAAAGTTATGTTTTTAGAAGTTATTGCTCTCTAATTTTATTGGCATTTGAATCTTGATTCAATCATATATAAATCATTATCTTGTATCTTGGTAAAATAAGACTGTTTCTAAAAGAATGGTAAACAATACAATTGCTGTTATTGAATATCATGAAGAAAGAATAATAAACTAATATGCTTAGGTTTACAAGCATTTAGAATTATGAAATTCTAAAGATATTGCTTGTATATATATTTCAGTTTAAATATTCATATAATTGCTGCAGATAATTCAGTATGGCAATACATAAGATAATGCCATCATTATTTGTAAATGAAATACAGAATGCCCCTGTTATGTACTATATAGAGACAAAGTACCATGTTTGATGTTAGGAAGGGGAATGAGTCAGCCACGGGCTGCACTGCCTAAGCCATTGTCTTGCAAGGGACTCTTTGGGAATAAATTGGGATCAATATGTAGTAGAAAATGAGAAGACCAAAATCAGTGGGAGGTTCAAAAGATCTCCCACTCTGATAGTCATTGTAGTAGAGTCTTGCTTTTTTTTAAACTGTATCCTTCTTGGCTACTTATATATATATTTATAAAGATCTGGGGGGAAAATGAAATGAGGTAGGAACGTATAGATGAATGCAACTGCTTGATCTATGAAGTAATAACAAGTCTGCTGGATTGAATGATATCATCTGATATTGTTGTAGTTCTGTAGTTCAGTGTCGGTGATTTTAGGGTGAAACTTGGGGAACACATCTTCTCATCAGACTGCCTAGATAAGATGATTATATGTTCTGCCAATTATAGGTATGCTTGCAATTGTTTTCACATTATAGGGTATATTGCTTCTCAGAAAACTCAAAATAGAAATATAAGTAAAGATTTATGCACATTTTATCAAAATTTAAGAGAACTTTTTATATACCTATATTTATAAATATGAATATGTATTTGCACATGAAGGGGGTAAAGATCTTCAGTTGTTTATTTGGCACAACATATAGTTGGCATGATAAATAACACCCAATTTGAAGTACCAGTACTGCGAATACAAGGAAAGTGTTAACATATATTAAAGTAATGCTATAGCATTCAAATGAAACTTTTGAATGTTTGGTAATCAGTCAATAGAAAAAAAGAGGTACAGCACCGTTTTGTTAATTATCATTATCAGAGTACAACTAATCAAATTTTTACTTGTGAAGATGAGCTTAGACCAGCATAACGTGTCAAATTTGCCATTCCTACTATACTTCCGGGTACCAGCGTGAGTAGTGCTGCTGCTGCTGCTTATAAGCTTTTGTAGTTTTATACTTTTTGTAACTTGCTGCTGCTGTTGATGTGTGCTGAGTGGTAAATGTTTTTTTATTTTTAGAAGTGATTTAATAGTAGTATATATTAGTAAAATAAAATAGTGAAATATGATAATTATCAGTACAAGTTTTAAGTGGCTGTCTACAATGACTACATACTAGATTGCATGTGATGAATTTTGGTTTTAAAATGTTATAAAACTGTGGTTTTAAGTTCTTGCTTTGGCATAATGTTAAAGTGAGGTTGTTATGATACTCTCTAATTTAAAATTTACAAGATGATTTTGAAAAATATCCTTGAATAGAATACTGCTTCATACATGGTTTAGATCCATTTGTTCTTGTCTATGGCTAAACCAATTTGATTATGTTAAGTTGATTAATGATTGATTAACTACAACCCTTGATATTCATTTGTTTAATTGACATTTGACCCTTTTTTGCTTTTGTTTTTGCTTCCCATGTATCTAATGTAACTTTTAATATCTTGGTGAAGTGTGATGTGATTATTCTGAAATATGTGGTAGAACAGGTTTCACATGTGCTTTGTGTAGTGTTGAATTTGTTTCTGCTTTAAGTACTTGAGCCATATTGTTTTGTTACTTATATGTGCTGCTTTTAATGCATGCTTTTTTTACATACACATATTTTGTAGATGTTCATATATTCATATATTTTCATTTTGTACCTTGGATTTGAGTAGCCTCATATTAAATTGCCTTTGGCAAATATGCAACTAATAGTCTACATTACACACACACACACACACACCACACCATACCACACACACACACACCACACCATACCACACACACACCACACCATACCACACACACACACACCACACCATACCACACACACACCATACCACACACACACCACACCATACCACACACACACCACACCATACCACACACACACCACACCATACCACACACACCACACCATACCACACACACACACCACACCATACCACACACACACACCACACCATACCACACACACACACCACACCATACCACACACACACACCACACCATACCACACACACACCACACCATACCACACACCACACCATACCACACACACACACACACACACACACACACACATACATATTTGATGAGTTTCTTATGCCATAATAAAATCATGTTAATCCCTGTGCTTGTAGAGACTTTGGACAACAAATACCTCAGCATTCCAAAATGTATATCCAATATGTATTGAAAATGATTTAATGAAGTATTCTAGTATACACAAGCATGATCATAAAGAGACAAAGATCTACAGCATAGGAATATATTAGTTGCATAAACATGTTGACTGCATGCATGATGATGTGATTTCTTTTTATGCATGAATGTAAATTATAACGGTGATTGGAGATCTAAGTTTTGCTCTTTTTGATAAGCAGAATGAGGCTTCATTACTAGTTATAAGATTTAGTAGCTTAGATTTTAGGATTGCCATTGAATTTACTTATTATATATTAGTTCCTATAATTGCCTCACTTAATTTCTGAAATGATTATTAGTAAAAAATTTAACACATCCATGTACATTTAGGCCTTCGCAAGAAGAATGTCTCCCCTGGAATGGGTGGCCTTACGGGGAGTGACGACCACCACACCAGGAATCCTGAGCTCTTTAGTGCTGGAGATGCCACTGTGCGCCATGTGCTGGAAGGCCATGACCGTGGAGTCAACTGGGCTGCATTTCATCCTACTCTTCCTCTGGTTATTTCCGGTTCTGATGACAGACAGGTCAAGCTGTGGAGGATGAATGATTCAAAGGTTTGCAGAGTGGTTTCTATTTGGTAGGACTTTGTTTTGTTGGGAGGTTTTTACAGAATATTAACAGTGTAATAGTGTGATATATTGTATATGCAGACACATGCATCTCTGCATGTTCATATATATTTATTATAAAGAGTGAAAATGCCTAATACCAGTTCATATATGTAAATTACAAACCTCAAATTTTTCCAGGCCTGGGAGGTTGACACTTGCCGTGGTCACTATAACAATGTGTCCTGCGTAATGTTCCATCCAAGGCAAGAGTTGATCTTGTCAAATTCTGAGGACAAATCTATCCGTGTGTGGGACATGGCCAAGAGAATCTGCCTCCACACTTTCCGCAGGGAACATGATCGCTTTTGGGTCTTGGCAGCCCATCCAACCCTCAACTTGTTTGCAGCTGGCCATGACAGTGGCATGATCATTTTCAAGGTACACATATTGGTCACATTTTGATTCTGTAATATCAGATATACAATAAGTCCACACTAATCTAGACTTCATTAAACTAGGCCTTGGCTTCACCAGCCACAATTGGCTAAGTTGGACTGCCCTTCTGTACCATGCAATTACAAGCAGATATATTATTAGTTTGATAATAGCCTGGTGATCCCATTTGTACTGGATAACGTGATATCACATCATTTGAATATGTTGCTCCCACCGGATGACGTCCTATTATGTGTGCTCTCTCCCTCAAAACAGACATTTTACGTGTTACCTATGCATATAATCATAAAAGCTCCATTTGTATTTATTCACTTGTGAAAGTAATGTAAACAAATTAAAAAAACCTCCAGTTATAACCTTGTTGCGGAGAGGTAAAAAGAGGTGCAGTGTGGCATTGCGCATGATGGTTATCTAGCCAGCATTACACACACACAATCTCTGGCATGAATAAGATAAGGAGAGAAAAGCCTGGGTTAATACATGATACTGAATTGTGTTGATGAAGTATCCACAAATATGTTGATATTTTCTTTTGTATCATAAGTAAAATGCAGATACAGGTTACAATATATTATCTTGGAGTATGGTACTTTTTTTTTTTTTTTTCATTCCATTAACCCATTGTGGATGTGGGATATATTTGCTTGTCCATTCTCCAGGATGGGTTATATTACAGAGTGAGGCAGCTTCACACAATATATTTTGACTTTTCCTACTCTATATCAATCACTCATTGTAAAACTAGAGTCTTTTTTGTATTTTATTTTTGTGTGTTTTATTGTGTTTAGAGACTTACATATTACAGACTATCAATGTTGCAGTTGACTAATATTGCAGAGTAGGATCCATATCAGCTCATTGTTTTCTTTATACTCATGGTGATAGAAGTATTGCTGTTTTATGGGAGGACAAAAAGCAACTAAATTTTTTTGTATTTATGTACGGTCATGAATGAATATGAATCATATAACCATTTACAATGAAGATCACAGGAAGAGGTAGGGAAGAGGAAGGAAACCTGTGGTCATTCCTACTGGCTCAGGGGTACATTTAACCCATTCCCGACGGGGGAATTCTAGCCTTGAATGTCCAAATGCCGGGGCGTTCGAATTATTAGGCCTAAATCAATTGAATAGCCGGCACAATACTGTGCCGCCCGGCAACTGGGCTTTTGAATGCGCGGTACACATGCTGTACCACCCGTCCTGTGTGGGTTAAGACATTGTTCTGCTTACACATCCTTCATCGACAGTACTTTTGAGTAAGAGGTCGTTAACTTGCTGTGTGCCACCGCTCTCTATAGTAATTATAGTAATTATAGTAATTAAGACTGCAATAGTCATCATCACTCACTCCCTAATCATAGCACAATAAAATAGCTCAGTGATTCAAAAACTCAAAACATAATGTATGCCATGACGCCCATATACAATGGGTTAATAGGTCAGTTATTATGATTATCTTCCAATGGAATGTATAATTATTTTATTTTATCTAAACTGTTTTTCTTCCATATTTATCACCTTATTTATTGTTTGTCTGTTTAGAATTTTAACTTGTTTAATGTTTCACTTTCTGAAATAGTAAATTATAATTATTTACATGAATTTAAATAGAACTGATTGCTTGTAATCATTGCAGCTTGAGAGAGAGAGGCCAGCCTATGCTCTCTATGGCAACCTTCTGTATTATGTGAAGGAGAGGTTCCTCCGAAGACTGGATCTAACAAAGAACAAGTAAGTGGTTCTTTTATATAGATTTCAAATATAAGTGTCCCTGTCTGTCTATTGGTGTGTGTAATTTTTATTTCATTTTCTTTCTTTCTCACAAATATTTATATAAATTGTCTATACAGGGATGTGGCTGTCATGCAGTTGCGTCCAGGATCCCGTGCACCAGTATACAGCATGTCTTTCAACCCTGCTGAGAATGCTGTACTCCTTACAACCCGCACTCATAATGTGGACAACAGCAACTATGACTTGTATCAAGTAAATATCCTAAAAGACATCTTCCTTTTTGTTTGGGGGGTTCCACTGTAGTGTTTCTATATTTAAAGAAAAAAAATTGGGAATGTTTTGTAAGGAGGAAAATAACAATATTGAATACTTTGCAGCCAAATGCTAGTGGAGCAAAATTCATCCAATTATCATATAGTACTGGTTTATGTGAAGATATTTCATTCATTTTAAGATGTGAAATGTGTATGCTTTTGTAGAAATATTTTTGCATAAATATATAGGGGAAATACCAATCCCATGGGAGTTACATAAATTATATCTTATTTATAACTTATGATGAAATGAATTTTAAACAACCTTTAATTTATAGATCCCTAAGGAAACAGACTCCCAGAACCCAGATTCTCCAGACTCCAAAAGGTCAGCTGGACTCACAGCTGTTTGGGTTGCAAGAAACCGCTTTGCTGTTATGGATAAGAGTCACCAGGTGAGTATTTTCAGTTTTATCTGTCTCTTACACCTTCTTTATTTATATCCTATATATTTTTCCCCAAACTTGATAACTTTTCAACATGCTGTGACCTGGAAAGTGATCACTTAGAATTTGTTTCTTCTTACTCCTGTTCATTCTCTGCATATTGTTAACACTTTTGTCATCTTCCAGGTTGTGATTAAGAATATGCAGAATGAGGTCATGAAGAAAGTTGCTACACCTCCATGTGATGAACTGTTTTATGCAGGAACAGGGATGCTGCTCCTGAGGGATAATGATGGAGTGTCTCTCTTTGATGTCCAGCAGAAGAGGTATGTTTTATATATATATTTTAGGTCTAATCACTGCATGTATATGCCTATATGGTAATAATTAATGGTGAAAGAAAATCCAGTTAATGAGTAAATTTGTAAAAAGAAATTAAATTTGCCAAATTATGTTTTCATTTGTAACATAATTGTGCTTCAAGCAGATATTATGGACCATGAAAACAGCACAAATACTTTACTGTTAATGAATACATCAGGTACCACAATCATCTACACAGTCTTTAATTTCATATATTAATGATCTTGGTTTCCCATTTGCAGAGTCCTGGGAACAGCCAGAATTTCCAAATGCAGGTATGTTGTATGGGCCGCAAACATGACCAGTGTGGCTCTGCTGTCCAAGCACACCATCCTCATCTGCAACCGCAAACTGGAGCGACTTTGCTCCATTACTGAGACCAACAGGGTCAAGTCAGGCTCCTGGGATGATAGTGGTGTGTTTGTCTACACCACAAGCAACCACATCAAGGTTAGTTTGTTCATCACATCTTTAGTATCTTACACTTTTGTTAACACAAAGAGGACTCTGTACGGACATTTTTTGTTCTAGTTTTCATTTGCATCATATACTGCAGCTAGACTAAAGAATATATTTTATTTTTTTCTAAATTTTCATTTATATTTCCAGTATGCTCTGACCAATGGAGACCATGGAATCATTCGCACTCTGGAGCTGCCCGTCTACGTCACCAGGGTTGCTGGCAACTCCGTTTATTGCCTTGACCGTCAAGCAACTCCAAGGATTCTGACCATTGATTCAACTGAATACAGATTTAAGCTGGCTTTGGTCCAGCGGAAATACGATGAAGTAAGATTTCTTGTTTTAGGAAATACTGTAAAATGAACTTGATTTTCTTGTCGTGATGAATTCCATTGCATATTGATGATGAACATTCTATGATTATTAATAGCATAATATTTTTTCCATCTGATGTCCACATTAAAAGAACTGATGAACTGGATGTTTTCCATAGGTGCTGCAAATGGTACGAGGAGCCAAGCTGGTGGGACAGTCCATCATTGCTTACTTGCAGAAGAAGGGTTACCCAGAAGTGGCTCTCCATTTCGTAAAGGATGAAAGAACCCGATTCCTTCTTGCACTTGAGTGTGGCAACATAGATGTTGCTCTTGATGCTGCTAAGGCTCTAGATGACAAAGGCTGCTGGGAAAAACTTGCTGAACATGCCCTCCTTCATGGAAACCATCCTGTAGGTTTCAATTTCTCAAAATGATGTGTGTGACAGTAATGTAATCACTACTTTTAAAGTTAAACAGATGATTGAAATTAGATAAAGTAAGGGATTATACATTAAGGATTGTAAGTAAATAGACTGAAGTTTACTAGACTACAATTTTGTCACCAGAAAATATGTAATTGGTGGGTTTTGTCAAGGAAATAAGTAAATCATGTGAATTCTTATCATATGTAATATCTTTTCTTAATCTATATTCTTTGAAGTTTCAGTTGGTTTTCAAGATCTAATTATTAAATTGCAGGTTGTTGAGTATTGCTATCAACAGACCAAGAATTATGATAAGCTATCATTCCTGTATTTGATCACCGGAAACTTAGCTAAGTTGCGCCGCATGATGAAGATCAATGAAATTCGCAAGGATTATGAGGGTTGGTACGCCAATGCACTCTACTTGGGAGATGTCCCAGAACGCATCAGGGTTCTGAAAGCATGTGGCAAAACATCTTTAGCTCTCCTGACAGCAGTCACACATGGCTATGCACAGGTAATGTAAAAAAATTGAGGACAGATAATTGAATGTCTCATTATGCTGCATATACATGGTAATAAATCTTCAGGACCTTTGTCATTACTTATCCAAAAATGTATTAAAATGCATTTTTGTTTGAAGATTTTTTTTTTTTATTATATTAAAGAAATATCTTTCCAAACAGGAAGCAGAGTCACTGGCTGCCCATGTTGAGAATGGAGCTATTCCAGAGCCTCTCCCAAGTGCTCAGCTATTACAACCAGCACCACCTGTGCAACCTATGGACACAGCTTGGCCACTCTTGACTGTTGCAAAGGTAAGATTATAAAAAGATGAAATTGAGGTAAATATTGAATATCCTGCATCTCTGAAGATTTGAAATTGTCATTTAAGTCATAAAAGAAGAATAACAAATGCTTTTGTGACAGGGCTTCTTTGATACTGCTGTTGCTGGAAGCAAAGCAGCTGGAGGAGCAGCAGCTGCTGCTATGGTGGTTGATGATGCAGGAGACATTGCTGGGGATGGATGGGGAGATGATGATGAAGAGAATGCTGAAGATGCTGATATGGCTGTGGAAGGTGGGTTTGTGGATGGATATGTGAACATGTACTTTGGAATTTTTGCTTTTTAAACATTTTGTTATTGCAGAAGGGGTTATATAATATAATTGAAATTTTTTTTCTCAGGTGGTGATGGTGAAGGAGGTGGATGGGAAGTGGATGATGATCTGGACCTGCCACCTGAACTCGAGGGCTCCGTTTCTGCTGGAGCAGGAGGATCCGGTGAGGATGGCTTCTTTATCCCTCCGCCCCGTGGACAGCCACCAACCCACGGATGGACACAGCGAAGCCAACTGGCAGTTGATCATGTCTTGGCTGGAGCTTTTGAATCGGCTACTAGACTACTTCACGATCAGGTGAGAAATTAATGTATAGGTCTTCAGTCTGTCTGGGTAATTACATTAAAATTTTAACACTTTTATTTAATAAGAGAAGTTTCTTAAACATCAAATGAAATATCAATGAGAAATTATTGTACACACACTTGCACAACTGAAAAAAGTATGTACCTCATTGAAGTGACGTAATATGGTAATATATGGATGAATCACCTTATATCAACAATATCTCTTTAATCAGGTGGGCGTTGTGAACTTCGAGCCATACCAGCAGCTGTTCCTCTCATCCTATGCCCATTCCCGCACAAGCTACACTGGTGCTCCTGCAATGCCATCTCTCTTTGCATACCCAGCTCGTAATTGGCGAACTGCACAAAACAAGGATCAGTTACCAGCTCTGGGACTGAAGCTTTCCAATCTAATGGATAGACTTAAGGTAAGTTTATGATTTTCTTTTAAGATCATTTTGGATGTAGATATTTTGTAGAATATTTTCTGTTGCTCTGTAGACACTAATACCTTAATTTTTTTCTACATAGGAAGCATCTCAGTTGACAACAGCAGCCAAATTTTCTGAGGCTCTGGATAAACTGCGTTGGATTTTACTTGCTGTCCCTCTTATTGTTGTGGATACGAAACAAGAGGTGAGTGTTGATTGATAACTCAGGAATTTATATTTATTGTGGAATTCCAAGATTACTTCTCTCTACTTTATGAATTATTAACATTCATTTGTATGTGAAATTTAAATTCAGACAGTAACAGTTGTAAACTGAATCATTTAAAATGTATTTAGTCTGAAATACTTGTTAAATGTGCCTTGGATTGGATAGAAAGTTTAGATGCATTTTGACTGATTTGTTTAGTGAAGATCTGGCTCTTATACTAATAGCTGCTGATTCAGTAAAAGAAAAACAAAAAAAACTTTCTTTACAGGCTCATGATGCAAAGTTATCGTTGTGGATTAAATTAATTAAATTCTTCCCATTTATAGATTACGGAAGCACAGAATCTGCTGAGAGTGTGCAAGGAATATGTGGTTGGTATCAGTATGGAGTTGTATCGTAAAGGTTTGGGCAAGACTAGTCCAGAAGAGCAAAAGCGATCCCTTGAGCTGGCTGCGTACTTTACACACTGTGAACTGCAACCTGGGCATCAGATTCTGACACTAAGAACTGCAGTAAATTTGGCCTTCAAGATGAAGAATTACAAGATGGCCATGAGCTTTGGTCGTCGTCTGCTAAATCTTGGCCCCAGACCAGAGGTGGCTCAGAATATAAGGAAGGTTGTGCAGGTATGTAATATACATTATTATATAATGGTTTGTAGTTTGATGTCATAGTATCAGTCATATTCATTTAATTTTCTTCTAAAATGAAATAAATAATAAATTCATTGAATATAGATAAAATAACTAATAAAATTGTTAAAAAATTTCAGGCATGCGAGAAGAATCCAGTTGACGAGATGTCACTCCAGTACGATGAACATAACCCATTCACCGTCTGCGCAAGTTCATATGTACCAATTTATCGTGGAAAGCCAGATGTTCAGTGCCCATTGTGTGGTGCATCATACCTGCCTGAGCATAAGGGCATTACTTGCAAAATTTGTGATGTTGCACAAGTTGGCAAGGATTCCATTGGGCTTCGCATATCCCCCCTCCAGTTCCGATAAACAACCACAGAACAAATGAGAGGTTTTGGCTAGCTGGATCTACAGTCACCTGTTGTAGAAAGTAGAAAGGACCAATTGCATGGTGTTATGTACCAGTGAAAAACATTCTATTTGTTATTTTATTTGCCATTGAAGAAAACATTGCCCTTGTTATTTATAGAAGTTATATTATTATGTATCTTGTAGGATTTTTAAAGAACTTTGGTTTACCTTTTTCTTTGTTTTATTAAACTTGCATATAAGATAATTTAATATATGGAATATGGCTTGTCAGTTTTAATAAAAGGATATATATATAGTTTTTAAAAGATGATTGTTCCTTTAGTTGAGAAAACATGACAGTCGTAGCTATACACATTTATAGACCAACTGCAAAACCAAATGGATATATTCGTTGAGTAAGGTATGTTGGGTTATTTTAAATTCAGTTGAAAATGTAATGATTGCCATTCTTGTCATTTGTTTACAATAAAAGAAGTAAATTCTATATTATTGTAACAGTGAGCTGTGACACTTACACCACAAAACACATTGAGGGAAAAAATAGGAACAAGGTTCCATTAGGGAAAAAATTGTACTATACTGTACGAAGGATAAAAGGCAACAAAAGAAATTAACAATATTTTTATTATCACAAATTATGTACATCATATTATTTACAGTATAAATACTTTCCATATCTTGTCACACAATTATGACAGATCAAGATGAACTGTTAATATAATAATAAAACCAATCAGTGTTATTGTCACTTCCATCAAAAGACTGATATTGTGAAAATGGATATACAGATATATGGATGATACTGTTCACTTACAGACACACTATCAACAGATCCTTTTCATAAGCCATGCTAAACTATCATACAAGTGAAAGCATTGTAAAGAAAAAATTCTTTGAAGCAAACAAAAACACTTTTTGAGATCTATTTTAGCCATAATTATTGTGAGCACCAACGATTAGGCATTTGCAACCACATATATCCATAAAAATAACAGAAAGCATAATCAATATTCCATCACAACTGAATGATAATGTGTAAAATTAATAAACAAATATTGTTTAACCCTTCAACACAGCCATTACTTAAGGTTAAAAAAAAAACTTATGCTAACTTATTTGGTTAAGTCATTTTGTTACTTTGGAATGGGTGTAAGTTGGTGTTAACTTGTGTGACAACTTGGCCTAATCAGCAGTCATTTAAACATGTGCCAACATGGGATTTTGATGATGTTATGGTGAAGATGAGTACCTTTATTACATGGATGGAATTATACTTAATGAATGTCATCCAGCATTTCAAAAGCACTTTTAAAGTCTGGTTACTTAACCATCAATACACACTGAGATGTTTGCATTGTTTCAACAAAAATTATACAGTGCTATGTTGACTGAATTTGTATATACAAGTTTATTCCTTCATTAATGCTTATAAAACATAACTCTGTAAATGTATATTGTATAGATCTATCGCAGGCTAGCCAGTTACATGCAGCCCATTTTAATTATACTAAATCATCAAAACTGAACTAAAAATGATCCATTTCACTTTTTTTTTTAGAACAAAAAAACAGCACAGAACCCTCAAAGGCACAGGACTACTGACTGCAAAAATAAATAGCTGAAAGCAAGCATTAAATATATCTTTATTTGACCCATGTGCTGGTGCACCCATAATGGCATCTGTTGCAATTCAGTAGAGCACAGTTCTTTCCTTAAACATTGCTTTCCACCACTAGAAAAGCTGTGACATTTTCAGGATTTCAGAAACAGTAAAATAATATCACAAACCTGGAAAAATACCTTTTCAAGCAAATATTCTAAAATTAATCCAGTAATGATATCAGTCATCATTGCCTTATTATCCAGCTTTCAAGAAAAATGATTTGCTATGTTTACAAAAGAAAGTGATCTTATGTAATGCTATTTGGCACTGACCCTACCATGGGATCATAGGGTTAGAGCGCACCAAGACACAAATTCTCATTCACCTTTGAGCAGAGTTTCAACGAGCTCAAACCGAAATTTCTGAGGAACACTTTTTCTTTGCTTATTTCTGAAGGAAAACACTTATGCTCATGGGGTGGGTCAAGAATTTATGCCCAAGACTAGAAGGCAAGGAGGGCAACATGGCTCTGTTACAAAAGGGAAATAATGAAGCCAATCCAGAAAAATCAAAATGGCCTTTAGAGTTACAAGGATAGTTGTGATTCCTAACTCCAACATGATGAAGGCCGTGGTCTGTTTCACAACTGAAGTTATACAATGTACACTTACTAGTCCTTTCCCTTAGCAACAGCTATTTCAATGATAACTCACCCTAAATCAGACAAAGTAATGGCCATGTAGTGTACAAGCTGTAAGATAGGTCATAACACTGCTAAGGATGTTGACTATATCATACTTATCATAAGAATACATCAATAACAAAGAAGTCTGGCCAATGAGAAATTCTGAAACTCACTGGCTACTTGTATATGAATGTATTGAAGAATGATAATATACCATTCTCATTAATGACCAATAATCATACAGCTTGCATAAACGTACCCTTGAAAATGACATGGCCATAAAATGAAGGGGTCATGTCTGATACCATAATATTGCATACGACTGACTACCTCTGCTCTATCACATACAGACATGAGTAGGAAATGAGAAGGCACAATTAATTATCTATTCACACATCTGTATGAAAGTTACTACACTTCCTCATTGTATAATGGCCAGAGACAACACTGACAAACACTTGAATGGAGTTCTGCTATTAGCTCCAAGCTGCTCTCAATTTAGAGAATCACATTTCTCAATTTCATTTTTTTTTCTTCAGTCCTTTAATATGTTTATATTATATAAAAAAACAAGGCTTTGAAGCACCTACATTCATTACTAAAGTGCAGTTTTACACAAAAACTTGGGATAAATGTTTTTTTTCATATTCACCAAAATTCTTGTTCTCAAGCAGACTTTAAGCATGATTTTAAGTATCAGTTTCCATGATTAAGCACCTATTTTTCTAGTATGGTGAAAGATGCTGAATATGTTCCCCACATCATTATAATCATGGTTTTCTTGGCATCTTGATCTTCCAGAAGCAACACTAATGCAAGAATGGCAAGATCTTCTATTCTCTCTTTCTCTTATTCAAGTTTATTCACAAGACTAATCTCCCCCCCCCCCCTCAGAGAAAAATATTATTCAAATGCCTGCATTAAAATAACCAGCTCTCGGTACATTGGTCCTAACTTCCCTGGAACAGTTTGTCGTTTAAGAAGGAAGGCTCGGATTGACATCATGTGGTTGTAGCATTCTATACACTTGTTGTATCTGGAAAAGAATTTAAGAGGTGATTACAAAAGTTAATATGATAAAAACTAATATTCGACCGAGAATCAAGAAACTACAGATAAATCATGACTTAACTACCACATCACCATAAGAAGCTTACCTTTCCTCTCTTGATATATCAACTCCTACTGAATGTATTGGACCAGACATGTTGGACTTGATCATAACAGCAAAATTTTTAATCATAAGCTTCAGAGCATTATAACCACAGGTCACATACCTGAAATAAATTATATAGATTATTGCTTGTAATTAGGAAATAGTAAACAAAAAATGTACAACAATATTGGAGATTTACCAAAGAGAAGAACTAAAAATGACTTACATTTCATATTTACTCTGCAGCAGAAGACTGACAGGTGGTAATAAAGCTGTTAAAAGATCCAAGTTCCATATTGACCTGCAAAATGTTGTAACAAAATTAGAATAATTTTTCATGCAATCAACTGTTGTCTGCAAATATCATTAGAAAATAATAATAAAAGATCACATATATTTGAACTTCTTGTTTAATGTACTTTGCTGTTTTAATAAAGACTTTCTTATTTACAATCCTCTATGTCAGAAAGCAAATACTTACGGTCTGAGGTTAATAATTCCCAAAAGATCAACAAGTAATGCCTGGTCTCCAGAGTTCAGTGCATGATCTACGGCAGTTTTCAGGTCCTTTGTCTGCCACAGTTTATGTGTGACTTGTAATCCCCGTGTCCGTGCAGATATAACAGACATCATGGAAGAATGACCACGCATAATGCTGGATAAAACTTCTTGCTCTGACATCTCATTTCCAGCAATACCAGTAAGACCATTGCTGCCAAATCCTAGTCCACTCAACTTATTCTGTTGGAGAGAGATTTGTATTATATAAATCAATCATTCAATCAATCAATATAATACAATGAAAACACAATCACACATCTAAGATAAACATATATATAACTTTAAGCATTAAAACTTTGAATGTACTTGCTTGTACTTGAATGTGCTAAATAATAAGAATGCTCACAGGTAAGAAGTCCTCGAAATTGATCGTCCCATTATCCGTTGAGTATGATGAGCTATATTCAATGTCGTTCAGTTTATCTTGACTGTAACCATAATCTGGAGGTTCCTTAGGTGTCCCCATATACGATATATCTGGACTGGTATTCTTGGGGGTGTTTAGATAGGACACATCAGGGCTCTGAGGGCCATGGACTCTTGATGTGGGTTTTACTAGGGCTGGCCGGTCCATAGGCTTGGAATGAGAGGTAAGGTCGGGTTTCGATGAAGCCTGCGTTCGGTTGAGATTTGTGAGATCTGGTCGAGGAAGCTGTGGCAAATGTGGTGCTGAATCATGGTATGCTGGTGATGAAACTGGAGGGCCTGGAGACGAGGACTGTCTTACCAGGTAAGGTTCAGATGGGCTGTGCCTGATAGCGTACCTGTTAAAATTAGAAACAATGCAAATATCAATACCAATAAATAAATACACTAAAATATATAACAGCTGCGACAAATTATTCCTGAAACCAACATACTTGTTGCCAACCAACATTTAATATCACACACATCACAGATATGTAGACTATATCTAACCTATTTCCTTCTGCTTCATGTGAGGAACTGGAAGGCTCTCTTGGATCTCTTCTGCTTTCGGACACTGCACGAGCTCTATACGGTTGACTCATGTTAGGACTTGCACTTCCACTTAGTGAATAATCCCTGTAAAATTGTTAAAAATAAATAATCGAGTAAAGACTCCATATAAAGGATTATAATTGACAAAGCCATTTTCTGTCTTCTTCAGAGATCTGCTTCATACTGCCCACACTGTGTTATGCAATACAGAGCAGATATCATTAATGAACAATATTATTGTTATATTATGCAAATTTACTCCTCTTAACATTTGTCAATAGTAATATGTACTACATCTATCTTATCAACTGCACACAATAGTTCAGTATTAAATAATAATAGCAATCATCATAATCATAATCCTATTAATCATTACTAATGACAATAATAATAATAATAATAATAATAATAATAATAACAAGAATAATAGTAATAATAATAATGATAATAACAATAATAATAATAATAAAAAACAATAACAATAATAATGACAAAACTAATAGTAATTAAAGAATAATAACAGTAATAACTAAATCATGAAGAGGGGTGGGGGGGAAGGAGAGGTAAAGCCGAAGGGTTTGAGAAATAAGAAACGGTGGGTTTACCAATCTCTTTCTTTATACATAATTGCATAAAAAAGTCTTACAATTACTCAGTACCATTTAGTTGCACCAGTGAAAAAACTAATTTCACTCGGTCTTGAAAAATATACTACAAAAAAAAGGTTAACTTTCCACTATATGCATGCACATACTCAATATCAGACATAGGTTAAAGGTGTAATTCTACTCATCAACATAGAGTTTAATGTCACCCTCATGTGTTGATGTCATACATACCAAGGTAACTTATGCAAATACTATATACATTACAAAACATAACACAAGTTCCCAGACAGGCAAAACTCCTTCACCTCTCTAATCATTCTGCTCGTGTTACTCTACATCTAATACTGGATACTAGTTAAACAAAGCAATCCCATGTCTTCATTTCTTCAATAGTATCTTTTCAATGTCGAACTCTGTTAATCCCTACTATTTGAACTTTAACCCTCTCTGGACGGGTGGTACAGTACTGTACCACGCATTCAAAAGCCCAGTGGCTGGGCGGCACAGTATTGTGCCAGCCATTTAATTGATTTAGGCCTAATAATTCGAACGCCCCGGCATTGGGACATTCAAGGCTGGAATGCCCCCGTCGTAAGTGGGTTAATACTTGTTAGATTTCTTAGATCTGATTCTGTAATCTTTTTTTTAGTGATCCAATTCTCCTACATACGAGACAACTTTTTATTTTATTTTTTTCTTCTTTTGTGAATGTAAATAAATTTTCAGTTCACAGTATCTTCTTTGGAGACTACATAACATTTATTCACTATCCACTAAATAAAAAAAAAATAATTAACCCATTAGACCATAATGCAAGCACCAGTGAAATCTGCACTGTACACCAGACAGGTCTTATTTCAAAGGGAGGGAAGGTCACGCGACATATCTAAGGTTTTCTTACTAACTTTCATTCACTCATTATGATACTAGAGTCTTTTTAGTGTTTGTCAGTTTTTGTGTTTTACTATTATATCAAAGTCAGCTAAAATTGTAATATAGGTTCTATATCAGCTAATTATGTTCTTTACACTCAGTCTGACAGAAACATCACAGTTTCATGAAAGCACAAAATGCAAATTTCTTTTTTCTTTTCTTTTCTACTTTAGTAAACTATCTCAAACAAAAAAACATGAATAGATGGAGAAAAGGAAGATGACCTGCACTTATAGCTGCAAGTGCCACAGCACAAACCAGCCAACTATCACAGTCACATTGCAGCCATTGCACATGGTCTGGTTCACCTTCCACTTCTCATTCTGCCTCCACACCCTGTTACTCTGGTGCTTTACAGCTGGAGCTCAGCATTTTTCTGCGTGTCATTGCTCTCTGAAGTTAGTGCTTAGTAGAGACTGTGGATGGGTGCCATTCCAAGCTTTCTTTCCTACTGGTGCCAGGAGATAGTGGTGACATCTATGTTTAGGATTTTAAACTAAACCTATAATAAGGTAATTATAATAATTGTAATGATAATTTCCATCATCAGTCACTAAATATAATTATCACTCTTGGTATGATTATAAAAAGATAATGATAGAAAACACTCTGATAGGTAAAAAACTAACATTTACCCACATTGGCACTTTCAGGTCACCCAGGTTAATATATTTTCCTTCCTACTCATGTGACAATAAATAACAGAAATTTGAACACAAATCATTATATCATAGAAGTCCTCACAAAAAACTGTCAAAACTGGGACTAATGAAAATTACCTAACATAGAACATAGACTATACTTCCTCTGATCATTCCTTCAGCTAACCACTAATAGATTTTCCTCCAAACATTAGCTTGAGGTATGACCTAATGCCGCATTTACTAAACTAAGGGCTTGGGTACTAAAGACTACTTCTGGGTGCTACATTTGACATGCATCAATAAGGTAGGGTAATTTACAGCAGGTTATGCAACACTGGTATAGGATCACAGGCTAACCAATCCAAGGCTACCATGCCAATTATCAAGACAGTAGAGGATGGGTAATGTGAACTCTTTCCAGAAGGTTACCTGTGGGGGGAGACGTAGCTAGACTGTTCCTGGGAGGATCCACGTCTCTCATAGAGACTTGGAAAACTGGTGGAGTGTGAGGGAGGAGTCTGTGGCTGGTTACCATTGTCATATCTAAAGGGGGTATTGATGGTTTTTGGACACATTAATTTAGTACTTTGTCTTATAGTCATAA
Organism: Penaeus japonicus; assembly: GCA_017312705.2. Taxonomy (NCBI): domain Eukaryota; kingdom Metazoa; phylum Arthropoda; class Malacostraca; order Decapoda; family Penaeidae; genus Penaeus; species Penaeus japonicus. Next base: position 93,341 of record BOPN01003982.1, on the reverse strand, counting down.
TAGTTTTAGGATAGTGGATAGGTAAATTATTTGTATGCATATATACATTATATATATATATGTATATATGTGTATATATATATATATATATATATATATATATATATATATATATATATATAAAATGACAATCAAAACTCTAGGGGATTAATTTTGACAAGTTGATTGAGCAATAGGATATGGGTGAGTGGTCCATTTTCTATCAATTTTCTTTTTTAAATAATATTTATGATCCCAAACATTCATATGCTGCATATACAGCACATGGCATTTCAAATTCCCTTCTATGCATAACCTCCACCACACTCACTAAGCCTTATCTTGCAAGAATAAAAATATCTAATCTGCTGACCTTTCTGAGAAAATTCTAGCTATATAGCTTTCAGCAATTCCATATTCCTCAGAATAAGAGTACCATTCTGACTATGCATTCTGACAACTGCTTACATACCAAAGGTATCTTAAGCCCTGAATGCTGCTCATTTAAAGGCTACAAGACAACTAACATATGTAAAAATAAACTGTACATGGCAAGCTTATGTTTCCACAGAAGAAAATTCAACTGTAATTCAAGCTTCAAAACAAACCTCCATAAAATCAATTGACAATGAATTGAAAATGATATTACCCAATAATTTTTAAACAAATCAAAAGAAAAAAAAAAAAAAATCTTTTGAGTCATAATATTCCACTTTACACAACTGTAACTCCATCATGAATATACACTATACAAGCACACCACATAGTTACACAAAATACAGACCTAGGAGTGATTATTTCTCTTGGGGTCGGTATAGGCCTCGGCAGATGTGACACAGTGTGTGATGATCCTCTTCGTGTAGAATCGGGGGTTGATGGTTTTGTAGTTGGTAGCGGCATAGCTCTCAAAGGCTCAGGACGAATGACATCAGGGCTAGTCATAACTTGAGGTACCATTGGATCTGCAATGAAAATAAACCAATGAAACTGTTAGATCTTCCAGACAAATAAGTAAAAAAAAAGCAGAAAAAATACTACTGCCCCTAAACCCTTAGCAACTTTACAAGATTATAAGGCTTTATCTTGGCAGAATTCCTTCTTTTGACTTTCTTTCTGATAAATGAAGAGGGATGGAGAGTAGTAATCTATACCTCTATCCTTATGAGGTATATCCCTCAATTCTTACAAATAAGCACAAATGTCTGCATTCTATCCATATCCAAAACAAAGTCTTAGAAATCTCTCAGTTCCTTATACATGCAACATTCAGAACAATTTTACATAAAATTACATAAATAATAAAAAATAAGAAGTTTTGTCATTAATACAAACTCATACATTCAATTAAATGTAAATACCAAAATCCTACTTCTCTGTCTTATATCCATAGCTCTTACTATTTTCTTTTTTTTCAGCTCTCTCCTAATACTCTACATCATTAGATGTCCTACATATTGGCTGAAAGACACTATTTTTTTCAAACTTAAGCTTAATGAAAATTATACTTCTTAAACTGTTGCCTCCTATAGAAATTATTGTCTATTATAATTACCTGGCTATTGCAACTTTTTAAGAAATTCATGACCACTTTCCACAAGATCTTTAAACAAATATGCAGTTTCACTCTTTTAAAAGTTTATAATAATGGGCATTTGTATAACATTCTTTGTACACAGACATATGACAGGCACTCATTATCAAACCTTACCCACCAAATCCCAGAGAGAAGCAAAAATACATTATATATTATGTAGAAAAAATAAATAAAACTTGAGAAGAATCTAAAATGTATATGATTTTTTGTATTCCACTGAAAATCACAGAAAATGACACATCCAAGTTATCTTCAGACAAAGCAGGAGATCTGCCTTGGTTGGCATATCAACTCCCCACTTAAATATTCCAATCATCCATGGTTGGAATCAATTTAATGTGTGGCCATCTACACACCATGTCCAATGGCCATAAAACAAAGATGAAGTAGTATACTGTGTATACTATTTTGGAATTTGACTTTACTCTGTAAATTTAATATAAAGAATATAGTCTTAATTGTATTTTGATTTCAACAATGGATTAAAAGAACATCATCATAGATTTCCTCCCATCAAAGGACAATGAGCTTCATTTAAGGGGACTGTCTCATAAAAGTGTGGCCCAAATTACCATTCGGGACCTTTGGAGTTGTATGTAAATTTAGAGTAATGTAGCATATATACAAAGTCAAAACTGATAAAAGTAGCACAAGCAATCCCATTGCATAATCTTCCTGAATAATATGAGCCTTTGTCCCATGTTGTAAAAAATTGTACCCTGAAAATCTATTTAAAAAAAATCAGGCTGGGCTAAGAGAACCAACTGAAAATGAATAAACAAATAAATAACCAAATAGCTATAGATTAATAAAAATTGATCCTGAAATTGAGACTGTCCCCTTTAGCCATATATTTGAATCAGTAAATATAACATACAGGACAATGAACATAATAATTTTCAGTGTCCTTCTTCAGTACATCAAAAGACATCTATCTCAGGAGATATCCTGATCCATCTTTTGACTTTGACTTCCTGGACACTGCAGGGATCCTCAAATATGCATCCCTTGGACAACAAAAATAATGGTTAGATATATAGACATATATACATATGGAACAGCACTAAAGCCATTCTCCACCAGGTGGGTTAGAGCCCAAGTGATCTGTATATGTGAAAAGAACATGCATAAAAATTATTATAAGAAACAAATATCATGCATATTAATAGGAAAATACATGCAAAGCTTAGACATCTGCATTAATATTTTTCCAATTCTATGCTGGAGGCTGGAACAGCATCCGGTCTGTTGTGTTTCTAGGAGAGCAGTGAGGAGGGATAACAAGTGTTTTTTTTCAGCTTATGAGTTTTACATGATAATACATCTTTTCCTGTAGCTGTATCAGTTTGTCCCAATAATGAGCAACTAAATATGCCTGGCAATGTCTACAGACGTTTCCAAACCATTACTCTGATTTATAATAATTGGATCCTATGTAATAATCACTGATTTGCATGTTATTCATGTGACGTGGACTTGCCTGTGGTCTATTCACAAAAAAATGCATCACAACAATTTAAACAGAGTAAAGTATTGGTGGTGGATAAGCCATCTCTCATGAAGCAAACACTTTTACACAAACAAATAATATCTTGAAACACATACTTTTGGGGGGATCTAAATATGAGAGGAATAAATGCAATAATTAAGCAAAGTAACTTCTTTCAGTCTACATCACTTAAAATATAATGTTAATACAAAAGTTCCTTGTATACCAAAAATTCTCTAAATACCATCCTAGATAATATATGACGGACAGTGCATGCTAGAGTATAACTGCCACCATGGTTCACTCCTGGCCAATGGATATAATATCTAAGCTTGTTCCAGACACAAAAGTAACATATGGATAAATGAAATTCACTTCAGTCATTTGGTAAAATACACAAAAGCCTGTCATACATTCCCATATCTAGGGCCACTTTAAAATCAAACCATCTGTACTGCTTCTTTGTTTTGTGTGGATATAAAATGTCTTCATTTCAATCAATCATTTATAAACATAGATCAACTCTTAACCTTAAATGTGATCCCCCATGATCACTAAATTCTATAAAAATCAAATAAACTTGTAACTATAATTCTATTTACTATTTATATATAATTTACAATTTTACTATACCTATTCTTCACTGGTAATTCAAAGCCAATTTCCATATGATGGTATATTTTCTGCATTCCTGAATTTGACAATTTATTAATTACAACTTCACTACCTATCTTTCATAAACATGCAATGAAAGTTTATTACTAAAGTTGCTTGTATAAATAGAAAAACTGTCATATTTTGCAAAAGAAGATGTTAAAAATATCTGTAGAAGATCATTACAGTGATCAAAAATGCTTGTTAATTAAAACTGAGGGGGGAAAAAACTACAAAATACATTTGGAAATAAGCAAGGATAAAATTAATACCAAAAGGAGGGGCGATGGTCCAGTCATTTTAAATCTTATTTACTATACATGGTTCTGTTTAGATGTTATCTATATCATATCCCAAGATGCAATGCAATAGCAAAACTGCTAAAGATTTTTAAACACTGCATGAAGTACTGTCCCCCTAATCTAAAATAAATAAAATAAACTCTAAACCATGTTCTCTGATATTTAAGTTGCTTCTTTAGGTTCATACATGACCCTTGAAAAGCTACTGCTCTGAAACGATGATGACTGTGAACCATTTACCTACCATTATTATTGTTAATGGGAGGTTTGGGCTCGGGAAGAGGTGGTGTTCTCTGTACTGCAATAAAGGCACAACAAATACAATGGTTATAATAAATTTCAAAAACTGGCAGCCATACTATTTACATGTTTATAATTGTAAACATATAAAACTAGGAAAGAAAAATTAGCCACATGTCAGACTTTAACTTTGGGGGAAAGAAACGGAGCAGGAGCAAGAAAAAGAAAAAAGAAAAAAGAAAAAAAAAAGAATGATAAATAAAGAAAAAAAATAAACAAATAAATAAACAATAAAAAATGTTAAGAAATACTGTCTAGTAACATTATATGATACAGTTCAGTATACTCTGAGATGTGGCACATGCTTTTCTCATAAAATAAAATAGCATTCAGCATTCTGAAAGATACACTGCATACATAATGATTATGCAACATAATAAACAACATATAAAAATACAGCAAAAACAGAACAACAAAAAAACAAAAGGAAAAAAACAACCAATCATGAAAAAATGTTTTACTAGCGAGATTCAAAGCACTACAGCAAAGATGAAGAAGAAAATTCATAAATAAATTGTAATAACGTAACCAGAGAAATGCAAATGGTTACCTACTGACCATGTGCAAACTTTCTGTGATGGTGTAGAATTTGGTTAAGACAAGAGGCTGCAGGTAATATTAATATTAATGTCAATGGTAATAAAAACAATAACAATAATTCAAAACAATAATGATAAAAATGAGTAAATTGTAAGAGTTTACCCCCTCTAAAGGATGGAAATTATAGCTTGCCTCTTAATCTTCCATGGGATAATCTCTCTCTCTCTCTCTTTCTCTCTAAAACTTGCCTCATCTATTGAACTAATGAGGCCTCGTCCTTCTTCTAGATTAAGACCTTAACATATAAATGAAACATTTACATTCAATAAGGATATCTAATTTTATCCATCTAGTGAGGGATGGAAAGTTGAAACATTAAGCTATTTGATATTCTGATAATTAGTTTATATGTTAACTGTATACTGGCAAATTACTGATGCATGCTCTTTCATCTTAACTGATAAAAGTATTGCTCTTGGGGGAATTACTTTAATTCATAAAATAAACTTATATAATGATAATTCTTAAGACCCAATTATACAAATATATATTTGAACTATCTTCATAGAAGATATGAACAAGGCAATTCAAAGTATAAAGAATTCAACCATCCTTTTTACAAATTTCCATCAAAAGGCAAAGTATCTTTTAAAAACCTGAACCTCAAAACATGCTATAGAAAAAAAAATGGGGATAGCAACAACAAAACCTGCTTGTTTGCTCATATAAATTCAATACATTAAAAAATAATAATAATAACAATAAAAAAGTAAAAAACGAGGTTGAAAATAAATAAACCAATATCCAAAATCACCCTGCAGTCCTATGTCTATACCTCAGCTTAGGTAGAGAAAAAGGGCCAATACAGAGGGAAAGCACAGGGAGGAAACGTATTATGACTTGAGGCAACACTCACACTCTCTCCTGGTCTGGAAGATTGAGTTGTAGTCGTTTAGGTTTGTGATCTCCGGAGGTGGGTCCTCTTCTTGCGGCTCTTCTCCACCTGTGTCTGAGGCTTCTTCCGTCTTCATTGACTCCGCTCTGCAACAGTCAATTCTCAATTAATAAATGTGTGCAACATTCTTGACCCTCTTAAAATATATCTTGCTTTAAGCTTCCTGAGGATAAGTTCATATAATAAAATGTTTTCAATAGGACCAAATTCCAAATACACTTGAATTGAATATTACAAAATTCTAAATTGTTATGAAAGAAAAATCTGCACAATATTTCTGGAGATCAATTCTTTCAAATAATGTGTTTCCAAGACTATATGAAAGAAATAGTCATGCAAAATACAATTTTCAACCAACAACATTTAACTCAATCAAATATTCTTAAAACACAACCAAATAACCTGACAGACTCAGTGTAAGATTTTATCTACAACCCAGCTAAAAAAACAATGCATAATTTTAAAAATAAAGTAATAATGGTCCATACTTCAGGTTGATCCTATTATCCTGCCAAAGGATTTAAAAAATACATATAGTGAAATGTTTCTTACGTAGCCTTTCCAGAGTTTTTGTCCTTGATAAAACTCTTGCGTATAGCTGCACCATGTCTGAAAGTAGACGGGACATCTTGCTGAGGCCCACCGAAGGGCTGAACCCTTTTCAGGTCAACCACATAGAGAGACACATGCACACCATGGAAACCTGCTCCGATCTGAAAGAGTAAAAGTTGGTTACCTAATTGGAAACAAACTTTTGTACATCAAACTTATAGTCAGAACATCTGAAAATTTCATGTTTGAGGCTATACCTGAGAAAAGAACAGATCTTACTTTCTTACTTCTTTCCATTTCTAAATAAATATGATGTATAACTATATACACATTATTCACCTAAGCCATTAGGAGAGAGACTATGTAACAATAACAATAATGACAACAAAAAATGCATATATACTTACAAGCTGATTTTGGGCAATGGCAATATCTTGAATCTTGCCCCAACCCATGGCAACTGTATCAAATGTACGGGCAGGCTCCCAGCCATATACCTTGAGAATATCCGGGGATCCCGCATACAGACAATCACCATCAGGATGGAAGGCAATTGTTCTGAAGAAAAAATAAGCAACTATAATTCCCAAAGGCCTTTTGATTCACTTCCATCATTTCTTAAAGCAATTCACATCTTATAAACAATTTGGCTGATGTCTCAAAGTCGAAATTAGTCCCATCTTCAAGGACAGTGCCATAGGGAAAGCAGTTCCTTTCTGTCCCAGCTTTGACCCCAGCCTATGCCAGTACTCACAGCTGAGTTCACTGGGAGGGGCTGGCCAAGAGTAAACATGAGACCTTGCAATTACAAAGCCAGAACACTGAACAGCATCACCTCCTACAGCCGGTGTCTACCTACTACTAATTACAGCATACAATAGGTTTCAATACTCTTAAAGATTGCTTAAATCTTACATAACAGTCAATAAAAATTAATAAAATTGATCAAAATTATAACAAAGATATCAAAATAAAATCCTCATATCTTACCTGATGGGTCCAGTATCAGCATCTGTGGATGAGACAAGAGAAAATTTCTCTAGGTCCCAGAAGTTCACTGTTCTATCATGTGATGCAGAGGCTAATAGGAATTCGTGAGGATGGAATTCTACATCACTAACAGGCCCTGTGTGTTGGGCAAATTCCGTCATCATCTTGCCAGCTCGAAGATCCCACAACTGGAATAAGAAATGATGTGTTAGCATCATCATCCATACATTTCGCTATCTACTCAATTATAATTATCGGTTTCAACATTATCAACACAATGCCAAAGATCATTAACTGAACATGAATACCAACCTTCACATTGCAATCTTCTCCAGCAGAAGCTATCCACTGGCCATCTGGGGAAAACTTCAGGCTATTGACTGTTAGGTTGTGACCTTTGTACGTGAAGATGCAACCTTTTCGTCTAATGTCCCATAGCTGCAGATAAAAAAAAAAAAAAGTTAAATCTTTGCCACATAGGAAAATAGCACTTAGAGATGATAAGAATTTGTAAAGCATAAAAATCTCACAAAGAGAATATTTTTTCCATGAATATCAATAAAAAATAAATCAATACACACATTTTGTAACACAAAAAATATCTACACACGAAACGTTGATTATAACTTTGGGGAAAGTAAGAATAAGCAAACCATTCCAGGTAGAATCCTCATTACCCAATTAACTCACCTTAATGTTTGTGTCAAGGGAGCCCGTGCCAATGAAGTCCCCGTAAGGGTGGAAGTCTATGCACCTGATGTTGGCTTTGTGTCCGGTCAGCGTCCGGACGATTTTGGTGGCTTCCAGGTCCCATATCTTCAGTGCACCACTCAAGGACCCGGCACACACAAGTTCCTCGGATCCACCAAAACGCACACATTCAACTGGTGTTGTGTGGCCTGATAGACTCTGCGGATGAAAATGGATTTGGTTAGAATTTCAGGTTGGTCAGAATCATGATTATATAAGTAATAACACTAATAACAATAAAAATGCTGATGCTGATAATAAAATTGGCATAATAGTAATGGTGGTAATCACCGATGTCTAAGTAGTTGTAATATTAATCATCATAATCATATTCATAATAATAGCAATAACAACAGAACCATTGCAATAACTACGATATCATTTCAACACCATAAACAAAATTGAAAGGTGATGGTAAAAGTAACAATACATAGTAGTAGTAATGATAAAAAAAAAATCTATTCCACTTTTTCAACATCTACGCATGATTAATACGTCCATTAATTTCAAGGTTCTAAAAGGGAAGAAAAAAAATATATGCTAACTTTTATTAACGAGCAAAACAGGATATATACTTTTCAAGGTTTCGTGCGAACCTGACCTCTATTTCTTACTTGCCCTAATTATATTCGCAAGGGATATATGTCCTTCACTCTAAACATACATACATACATACATACATACATACATACATACATACATGCGTATAAACTCGCACTCCTGGTATCCTACATACTAATAGCTCAGGAAAGTAGACAAATTTTCTTGTACGAGGAACTTTTAGCCATAGCTACTGCAATCCAGAGCAATGGTGGCGCCGACGCGACGTGACTTCAACGTAATGACAGAAGGGAGTTGGAGAAAGCTAGCCATGCGTTGAGAGGTCGGCACCCCGTCTCACCAGTACTCATCCACCGCATAAAAAATACTCTACTCTATACTTTGTGGGTATGCCTCGCTCACGTGTCTCGGTTCTCACGAGTTTCTAATTGGATGAATGCAAAGTTTGGATATAATGGAGACGCTATATCAACAAGTCGGCAAACTTGCGGGTTAAGATGGACTCAATCTAGTTTGAAGGGAGACATATGTAACGCAAACGCAACAAAGTGCCACAACAGGCTAGATTTCCGACCCAAGTTTAACCTTAATCGGCACCTACAACCCAGCATGTTCGCACAGCAACGCCACAGCCGGCGGAAGGAGCGGTAGCTTTCTAGACCAGAATAACCTGCACATGTAAAAGGTTTCCCTCGCCTTGTAGCCATTACCTGCACAAGACACGTTGTTTGCGACCCGGCTTAGTTTCTACTGCAACCCCGGGAGTTGCTCACCGGCGGTACTCTCGACCTTAGAAAAGGCTCTTGCAACTCTTACAATACCTATACGATAGGAGGTTTAAGGTTTAAATGCTGTTTACAGAAATAGTAAAAAAAACAAAAAAAAAATCGTTATTCCAGGGATGACAAATACACCTGATCGGCTCCAGATTCTGCCAATGATAATCATGAAAGACAACAGATCATACGCAATGTGAAATGAAATTAATACTACCGTTGTCAGAAATAATAAGTAAGAAATCTTCTTTAATGAGCATTTAACCGATCGAGTTCAACAATTCGACTAAAAAGAGAAGTTTACCGGCACACATTAAAAACACTGACACAAAACTGGCAGCGAAAACATTTCAAACTTTTGCAATGAGTGCAAACCATATTCATGGTGACTTGCACAGCTCCAGTCCCTGCAGTCACCAATTGGCGCAACCAAAGGTAAATATTTCACTGCATTTTTCTGAAATTCAGTTCTTTCAGACACGATGTTTCCGAAGGTCTTTGGTAAGTGATAAAAAAAACATACAAATAAATACCAAATACACGATGTACCGAAAACTCTATAACTATATTACATCAATTGATTTCTCATAATCCTTTCCTCTTCTTTATCAATAAGTAATCGAATTTAGCTAAACCTCGAATGACAGATTTTATCTTGCACGCAAATAAAGTATATCTATATTATCAGAATCAAATAAATTATAATGTAGGTATCATGTTTGAATCCCTCCCCCCCAAAAAAAATTAAAATAATAATAATAATAATAATAAACATTAATAATCTTTAATAATGCTGATATTTTTCATTTTAATTGTCAATGACGCTTTATTAAAATCCATACACATACAATGCCTGAAAAAGTGCAGTCTTTTCTTTTCTTTTCAGTAGGGGAGGAGATAGGAGGGAGGAAGAGAGGGAGGGGAGTGTGAGAGAGGAAAAAATAAGGGGAGGAAGGCAGGCTGAGAAAAACAGAATGGGGAAAAGACCATACATACATACATCCATACAGAGAGAGAGAGAGAGAGAGAGAGAGAGAGAGAGAGAGAGAGAGAGAGAGAGAGAGAGAGAGAGAGAGAGAGAGAGAGCAGGGGACGATGACAAGAAATTCCAGCGAGAAAGTGTCGGCTCGTGGGAACCTGGGACGAGCGTCGAGTGGCGGGAAGGAAAAGTACTCGCACCGCTTGCTTCTCTTCTACTTTGAATGCTTTCCTCTGTTTCATTCCACCGCTAAATGCATTTTGATTTGAGAGGAAAAATACATACAGACAGCTGGTACGAGTGACTAACTGTATTTTTTTCCCCAAGCAAGTAAACCGCCACCTTCCTACAAGCCACATGGATAGAGGAACTTCTCATACGTTATCGCATTTCGATTCACCAATCCTTTTCTTTGATACTACATTGGATTGCATTGCCAATCTTCAGAAATAGTCGTAATAAACCGCAATGTGTTCTCCGCCCAAGTATATTAGGCTCCCCACCTGTGATCACCGAGTGTGTTGTATGCATAATACCCATAATGATTCTCACTAAAATAGCTTTATACGCAGAATAACAAACCGCACTCTCCCTGCATCAGCACGGACATTGTATCTTAATGGCTTTTGTACGTCGTACAATAGCCATTAAGATTTCTGATAAAATTCCTACCAATCCTTAAAGAAATAAGGATAAATATTCACATTAATTATAAACGAAATATACATAATTACAAACGACCACGATTGTTAAGCCAGCCCTTAGAACTGTATCGGGAATGGAAAATTCACTTTGGAGTCCGCCGGCTTTACTTTCTTCGTGTCGTAACAGTCCGAGCAGGCAGCCCTCGACGCTCGCTCACCATATCAATCATAAGCGTGGGAATATCTCCGCCCCAGACTACAGTCACGCCGTGATACAACGTTTAAATACCAAAGTCTAGATACAGGTGCTCCCTAAGCTCTCGTTCAGACGATGGTGACAAGCGACCGTGTAAACAAGGATGGATGAGGACGAGGAGGAACGGAGACGATAAGGACTGGTAAAAGGTACCGATACCAGGATACCATACAGCTGATAAAGTACCGCGAATGAAAGAGATGGCACCTGACAACTAACCACGCATTGACACTTAAACGGTGGACATACAAAAGGACTAATGGCTAGACAGAACAACAGCTGATACGGCAGACACCGCATTAGTCGACAGTGCGCAGGGACGGATAGACAAGGGGTGGCGTCGGGATGGTCGGGTGCGGACCGTGGCGTCGGCGGTGCGAGTGAGCTGCCGGTTCAAGGCTGTGACGCCATAAGTGGACGTGGCCCCACCGCAAACATCATCGAGGGTGACATTTTTCTAGTGGAAGGGGTGGATTCTTTTCTTCCTCACAGATCCAGCGATGGCTTTTGTTCACAATAGCCACCACCAACTGTCTTTTGCTTGTGTTTTCTTGTGTCTATCTTCGCCACTTTTACCCTTACTCTCGTCCAACATTCCTACGTATGATAAAGTCATCCCCCTACGCTTCACATCTTTTAAACGTACCTCCATAGCCACACAAAAGGCACATGCAAGCACGCACATAAACATCAACGATACGCACGCGCGCACACAGACAGAAAGACACACACACACACACACACACACACACACACACACACACACACACACACACACACACACACACACACACACACACACACACACACACACACACACACACGCACACACACACACACACACACACAAATCTACATAAAAATATATAGCTTTTAAGAACATTAAAAATCTATGACTCAAGAGTTCTCAACATTTTTTACAGTGCTCATTCATTTGCATAATCTTTAAAAGGTCTAAAACTGAAAACATGACTGTCGTCTTTTTGGTCTTTCTGTATAAACTTGGTGTTCACCAAGAAGAGGCAGACTTTAAAAATCACTTGCAAATATCATCGCTGGGCAATAAATAAAAGGAAGCCAATAATCCAATACCAATATCTGAAAATAACAACATATCCTGGACCTTCGAAGTCGCCAGCCTACGTAAAATTCGATTCTAGTCGATCCTCGAGTACAGTTCTCACTTCCTCCTTCACTGTTACCGCAAAATAATGACAATAAAAATGTAACCCGACAATGACTGACACCTTTGACACTAAGACAATGTTGCATAATGCCTTTGTACGGTTATTTTCCTTTGGGAATACTACGGTTTCGGAGTGACATCGTTATATTTCATCTGGTGTGAATGACACCTGCTTCACAATCTAATGAAGAATACAATCAGTGTCTCTTTTTCAAGCATTAATATTATTACTACATATTAAGCAATTGCACATTCAAGCAAATCAGCGCAATTGCAGACGGAGATGCGGCGACACCGCGCCACCCCGCATCCCAGTTCTTCGCATCCCCACAAACACAATCGACGAAACGTTCGTACGTGACGCCCTTCGCCGCAGCGCCGTGACCACCATCCAGGCGAGCTTCCAAATAAGGCAGCCAGGTGGGCGCCCTATCCACTCCTTAAAGAGAGTGGGCGGAGCTCTGGTGCCACCACTGCTACATTGCCGCCCGACGCGTCCACCTGATCGTGCGTCGCGTTATTCGGTTTGCTTTCACGACTCTCTTGTGTGTTTACATCGCTCTGCTCACGAGTGGATTTAATCATGGGAAATAGTATACAACAATACCCGAGATGAATGTAAGAAATAACGAACTGCGCGGAAAACTCATCTCAGTTCTGCCATCTAGTATGCGTTCTCTCTTTGCGCCCGCCAAGAGAACTCCCAGCACACCCACAAGAGCAGCCAGCCCAGCCGTAACCCAAGATCTATGAAGGCATCTTGGCCGCACCATTCTTGCTCCAGGAAGTGCCCGCGCTGCCCGAGATCACCAACGCCCTCGCCTTCCTCCTCCGCCCGAGCCACCTCTGCCCCACGTAAGCCCCGCAGGAGACACGCCCTACCGTAATGAACTGGAATTACTGCACGGCATGCTTGTACAACGGCGCCATGACAAGCAGGTTGCACAACGAATAAGGCACGATAACAAAATATCCGACATTTTTAATAACATATTAGCACCGCCGACATTTATACGATCGTATTTCATCACCTGTGACAGCTAATACACAGCACTGGCCAAAGGCGGGGGTTGATCCATAAAGCTGTCTTGCAAGTTGCAATTACCTGACAATTTTCCTTTTATCAGCTTCGAACACCAGCGTAGCCACATATTCAAAGATTAGTCATGACATTCAAAGCTTTGAAATAAACAAACAAAATGCTTTATTTGAACTACCTCATGATCGCCTGGCTTTGAAACATCGCGGCGACAATCCATCGTGAAGCTTTTCAAAACGATTCGGTCACCGAGTTCCACCAGCGAGGTTATTCACGAAGACGAAAAAATATCAAAGTAAGGCATTCACCTATGCAAGAAACCGCAGGACTATAAGGCAGCACAGGTAGAATATGCCCGAGGGGGAGGAGTCATCCTCGTACTGCGATTATGGACAACGACAACTTGACGGCGAGCTGGCCAGGGCGTGGAAAGAAGAGGAAGAAGAAGAAGAAGTTGATACACTTGGGCACTCACTGAAGAAATCCCATTCATAAGCACGGGCATTGCCAGGATTTGGAACCCGCAAGTATAAGTATACCATCAGCATGTATCTGCTTTACTATCTTTTGGCACCAAAAATGTTCGGTCTCCTAACATCAACAACCTTGTGTACGTACCACTGTTGAGCCACCTACCACGCGCCACCACACCCCAAATGCCTCGCATAGGTAAGAGCGAGAAAAACCTCCAGCCACAGCGGCATAAACAAACCGAATCCGTGTAAGCGCCTCTTTCACTTCTTCCAGTTGTAGCCCCTTGAGAATCTAAGAGACCATGACGCTGTAGAATCTTGTGGCTATTATGTCTGCTGTGGCTTTGTGTCGCAAGAGAGGGGGGAAACAGGGAAGAGGAATGGCAGTGACTGTTGTTGGCAGCGGTGGGCGGTCTGCGGTGATGGCAGAACTTAAAATTCTGAAGACGTAGGGGCACCTGCCGGCAAAACTTCGCGCCACTACGCAGATGCAAGTCCTTATTTGACGAGCTCTAACCCGACCGCCAGCGCCCTCCCTCCACTACTCGCAGCGCTGCTCCTGGTAGTCTGGTGGTCTGTACCTCCATTCCCTCTGATAACTCGAATTAGTCTTCTCAACCTCAACGCGACAGTGAATAACAAGCAAGATGCAGTTTTAGTTGTTTCTCCCTTAAAGGAAACAAACAGAGAAGGCGAAAACCCAAGATGAGACGAAACATCCACAATGATAGAACAAACAGAACGTTATTGTTTGCCTTTTCTGTTGACGAAAACCAAACTATTCCTTTTGCGTCGGAACTGCTTTAAAATCTACCTGTGCCATCCTTCATAGAGTGGCTACCTCGATGTGGATTTCAAATAACGAAGAGACGAACCACAAGGTGACTCCCTCCTAAACCTCTGGCGTCCGTCTGTCATCTGTCCCCGCGATTGTCCCCTCTCCTCCTTAGCCCGTTGTTGATCCTTCGAGCCCTTCCTCACTTCCTTGCAACGCATCTTCGAAAATCTCGAACTTCCTTATTTTGTTTATATCTTTGGATTTTTTTTTTTTTTTACTTTTGTGCTAATCGTCGTCATCTTAATCCTACAGGCCATACGCAGGTGTATCTTACCGCTTTTAAAATCAGCATAAGCACTAAAGCCGACATTATCATCCTAGAATCCTATCAGCAGAATTAAATCTCAAAGGCCGAGTAATCAGGGGCACAGCAGGGAACCCACGAGGGAAACATCTACCCATTAAATCTCCAGTCTAATTCCATTATCCGACTGTTAATTGGGTTCCAGTAGCCGGCGATGCCCCGTGACGTGTTTTTGTCCGGCTGCGGAGTAGCAGGTAACAGTACCTGTAAGCAGTTATGCCTCTATTCCTTTCCTCCTTCTCCCCCTTCCCCCTGCCAGGCTGTGCCAATGACCTATGAAAGATATTACCACGGGGTGCATGGGTCGTTTGCACTGTGGCGAAGCGGGCGCTGGAATTCACATCGCCCCCTTGTCAATCCTACATCCCAGGTAAGGAGCAGCGGTCCGTCATAGCATCCCGACAGGGGCCTGTGGTAACATCTCGAGGCATCAAGCTAAATATGGAAGTGATTCATCGACTTCGTATCTCGTCATAATGGTTTATAGCGGCTGACTGGAAACATTTAGCAGACAAGCCATCCATTAAGACCCCATTACGACATCTTTTGCTTTCGTTATCCAGCTCTCGCGGTCCGCACAACACCTGACCCGCGCTCTCAAGATCATTATCAGGCGGCCATTCACCTTAATTAGGATCTAGGTCTCGAACCTGGTTGGTAACAACACCCTTGAAAGGTTTAAACTGCAATATTAGCATACCTTAATCCCACTTCCCAAGTGACTCTGTCTTAAAATGAAAAGTAACAACATATCAAAACATAACTTGATCTCATTAAAACAGGAGAAATTAGCATAGATAAATGTTCATTAAGCACACAACAGGTGGGATTGGAGAACTGGAGTAGCAAGGACGAGTGGACCTCCAGATCCCCCGGGCGAGCCAGGCCTTCTGCTACAACTGCTCAATCGCTTATTGTAATTTCACTTGTTCGCAAATCGATCGATCCACTTCCCATTTCTGTCCTAATGACCTTACAATTAGGTAGGAAATGATACATTATCTCCGTGGTATATTATACGAGACTCTGTCGGAGATCTCATTCAAATATCACTGATTTATTCTTATGAATATTTAGCTTACATCCACGTATAGATACGTTCGGTTCGGCATCGCACCCTCTCTCCCGAACTATACAACTACCAATTCGCGTCAATAAGACCGTCTCGCTCTGATCCTCACAGGGATAAGGTCGTCACCGCCGCCCTCCATCCGCGAACGTCTATAAGAACCGGACCATTACTTGAACGGAACGGCGGGCGTTATCTGAGAGCCTGATGTTGGTTTGCGACAAGTCCATCGCCCACCTTCGCCACCTACACCTTCATTAGCACGCCCAGCCCTGCCCCACTCCGCCCTCCCTCACACTCAGCTGCCTAAAGGAAACGGGCCCACCATTCCGCCCACATGCATTAATGATGAGGCCAAACAGTGCGTAATTCACTGGTCTCCTATAACACGGGAGTTATTGTTCAAATAATTCCAGGTTTATATCGAATCAAAAGTGGAAAGAGCGCGAGCATAACATTCCCCCTCCCCTCCCCCACAAACCCCCCCACCCCCTTCCTCACCTCCATATCCTGCCCCCTCACAATGGTTGGTGTTTACGGCTGCCTCTGCCCACACACCTCCGCTAATACCTCCCTCTGGCTAGCACAAACACCAGATCTGCACAAAGACCCAAGTCACGAGCGGATATTGGATCCATGCCGAATCCCGCTCTCCAGGATTATTCTCGTAATACAATGAATCGGGTGTGGCGTAACTATGCATAATCAGAAATAAACTGAAGCCAACGTTGGGGTTCCCAGGCACGCAAGCTGAAGACATGACTTCCAAGAGGTGTTAATTAAGTGGTCAGCTGGTCATAAAGGTAAAGGCGGTGCTCTTGTTTTCTGCGGTGTCATGTGTCTCCTTTGCTGTAGTGGCACAAGGTTGTACCCACTTCTTACAAAATACTGCCGTTTTACTGAACACATTGGTACACTATTTTATTATCTAGGTTATATGGAATAATTAATACGTGGCGTTTTGCCTAGAACATCACATCGCTAAATAATTTCATCAGTTGTGCGAAGTACGAATCTTCGTTAATGTTTGAGAACAACTAGACTTCTCACTGTTAACGAGCACATAGAATCCGGATCTTTTTATAGAGTTTCTTGGCCTCTTCTACAACTTTTGAAAGCTTTAAAGTTGAAAGCCTTGGACTTACACAACAGAGCAACACTAGTTTATTACAAAGTATTTACAGCCTGGCCTATTACTCATCGTGCTATCGCGGAATTACGTTATAATCCTTCAAAGGCGCCATGAGCGAGTGGGAGGCGACGTCAACATCTTGGTGACATGTGTCGCAGCTTGCATAAAGATGCGTGGCGAGAGACACGCCTTTGAGCGCTCTGAATGGAAGTCGAAATTGCACGGAGACCGGGGTGTCATGGAGATCAGCCCTGGCGTTGGGGAGCGAGTGTGGGAAATGGTGTTGCTTAGAAATAATCGAGCGACGCGGACGACACAGAAGGTTACTGGTTATTCCCTCAAGGTTGGAGAGGGTAGCAGTATCTGGGGCGCGGTTTGGGGGTGGGGTGAGGGGTGACATTCAGAACGCCCCAGGACGGGCACACCGGCTTGCTGCTCGTCCTGTAAACCCAGTTCCAGGCACACACACACACACACACATACACGCAGGTATACAGCGCCGAACCGTGCACTCTCTCCCTGTCTGGTTCTTCACTCATCAGCCGCTAACCTGCCCTACATCTCGTTCACACACGAGTCTCCTGTGACCTTTACGCAGGTCAATTACACAGACTGTAGGTGCTGAGAGGAATTCTTTAGAAATAAATATACGAACCTCCAATAAGAGTTAAACTGGTGAATTCGGTGCGATCGATGTGTAGTACGGGGTGAGGGAGGGGGTGAGGGAGCGAGCGAGGGAGGAGAGAAGAGAGGGGGTGAAGGAGGAGAGAAGAGAGGGGGTGAAGGAGGAGAGAAGAGGGGGGTGAAGGAGGAGAGAAGAGAGGGGGTGAAGCAGGAGAGAAGAGAGGGGGTGAAGGAGGAGGGAAGGAGTAAGCGAGAGAGGGGCTATGGGTGGAGTATGGGGAAGGTGCAAGAAACAAACAATGAGGGTATTGTGCCATTCGGGCGATGAGACACCACACAGCGCGAATTTCATCAAGGGGTCTGACTGGCCAGGGACTACAAATCAAGATGTCGATACATTTTTCCCGGTCCAGAAAATGACGAACAGCAGAAGGAAGGAGGAGGAGGAGATGGTGTAGAAGTAGAGGGAGAGGATAAGGCAGAGGGTGCCGTAACAGAAGAAAAGGAAGAAAGGGAGGAAGGAAATATAAAAGAGACGAAGAAAGTAAAAAAAAGAAAGAAAATGAAGAGGAGCCAATAGTGAGAAAAAAAACGAGACAGGTGAAAGGCGAAGAAAGTAAAGAAGGGCAAAGTGAGGTCATGAGAGAAAGATATATATATATATATATATATATATATATATATATATATATATATATAGATATATATATATATATATAGATAAATAGATAGAGAGGGGAGGGGGAGGGAGGGAGGGAGGGAGGGAGGGAGGGAGGGAGGGAGGGAGAGGGAGAGGGAGAGAGAGAGAGAGAGAGAGAGAGAGAGAGAGAGAGAGAGAGAGAGAGAGAGAGAGAGAGAGAGAGAGAGAGAGAGAGAGAGAGAGAGAGAGAGAGAGGGGGGGGGGTTAGGGAGAGGGAGAGGGGATGGAGAATTGGAAGGGAGAGAGAGAGAAGGGGAGGGAAGGAGGGGGAAAGGGTGAAGGAAGGAAGGTTGGAAAGAAGGAAAGATGGCTTGAAACGTAAATGGAAATGAGATAGATAAACAGATAAACAGATACATAAAGAGCGAGGGAGAAATAAATGAACGGGACAAACAAGTTATTCTAAAATATATACATTTAAAATGATAAATATAATCAGCAACATGGAAAAAAAATATCACAGGAAACTATGGCACTGGTACACGAGAGAGAGAGAGAGAGAGAGAGAGAGAGAGAGAGAGAGAGAGAGAGAGAGAGAGAGAGAGTCCCAATCTGGTCACAGAGAAAACCTCTGCAGATGACGATAAAAGAAAGACGGAAGATGGTCCCTGTTACGTCTTCCGTGTCAGTCGTGCCAATCCCGAGGTGGTCGTGACCCAGGTCGCCCCCCCGCCTCCCCCCAGACCTACCACCCAACCCCAGGTCCGACGTGGCTCTCCTCACGCTCGTCCTTTCATCACAACAGGATCTTGACACGACCTCTTCTTATTTTTACTTTCTCGCCCTGGTTTTGCGTTTGAAGAAAGTTTATCCTGCAAGCTGTCTTTTCTATCTATGTGTCTATCTATCTATCTATCTATCTATCTATCTATCTATCTATCTATCTCTATCTCTGTCTGTCTATCTCTTGTGCGTTCGTGACCAGTCTTGAATGTCCCATTCATAAAAAGGTCGGTCGGGCTCGTTGTCATGGTAACGGTGACGCTCGGGCACGCAGACACCTGTTGCAGAGAGGCTCTGCAAAGACAGCCTTTGACTATGCACGGTCTTGTTTATACGACTGACATTCACTACTTCGCACAGGAAGCGACCGGATAAATGACATCCGATTCTTTGTTTTACTCCCCCCACCCCCTGCCCGTCATCAGCATTCACTATTACCTTTCACCAATTTACCTCAATTCTAACTCTCTCCGATCCAGAAACCGCTGTAAAAATCCCGACCTGTACAGCAACTCTAATAATCTCGTAAATCAGAGTGAACTTGAACAAGTTACTTTTCACCTGCAACACCCCCTAATCCCCCCTCTAACCTCCCTCTCCACACACACACACACACACACACACACACACACACACACACACACACACACACACACACACACACACACACACACACACACACACACACACACACAGACACACACAGACACACACAGACACACACAGACACAAACACACACACACACACACACACACATCCAGTCGCATTACCTCTCGCTGCCCGCACAGTGCAGAGAAACTGGAAATTCTCGCAAGGGGAAAAGCAGCGGCACAGTGCAAGTTGTCTGGGAGCGTGCCAGCTGACCTCCTTTGCTCCTGGAACTCACACCACCGGTTTCTGGCATCGCGGCTCCAGCTCTCCTAGACCCACATCGGACAGACGACTCGGCACCGAACACCAGCCGTCAACGCTCACTCCGTTTAAAAAAGGAGCAGTTTGACGTACCTTCATGAAGTCGGTACCTACCGCGCGACAGTGCAAACCGCAAAACAAACGTACTTCAACCAACACAAATGACCCACACCATACCACACCAACCGCCCTTACCCCCTCCCCCCACTCCACTCCTCTCCACCCCAATCCGCCACCCTGCCGAAAACACACCGATGATTCCCCAACCATAGAGCGGCGAGTGAGTCACGCTGGGGAAGACCATCCTCCCCCACGCCCTTCGTTGCCATCCGTCCATCATCCCCGCTTTCCCACAGCCACCCGACCGACCGCCCCTTGCAACCGACTCGACAAGGCAACACATCGTCACTGGTGATGTTGATGCTGATGTTGTTGTTGATGATTCTGACTCCCAGTTCCTATCTATCGCGTGTAATTACGTGCTTCTTCTTTCTTCGCTGTATTGTCCTTAAAATGCGAAATTACTGAGGACTTATTGCTTATTTTCTCCAACTCTCAGCAATGTATACTACTACTAATAATAATAATAATTATTATTATTATCATTATTATTATCAGTACAAAATCAATTGCACAAAAAACACCAGAGAAAAAGAGGAGGGGGAAGAGGGGGGAGAGGGGGAGGGAGAGGGAGGGGGAGAGGAGGAGGAGGAAGTGAAGGAAGAGAGGGAGGGAGGGAGAATCAGAAAATGGGGAGTTAGGAAGAGAGAAAGAAAAGAATGTGTGTGTGTGTGTGTGTGTGTGTGTGTGTGTGTGTGTGTGTGTGAGAGAGAGAGAGAGAGAGAGAGAGAGAGAGAGAGAGAGAGAGAGAGAGAGAGCGCAAAAACAAAAAGCTTCCGGGTCTGACACATTGTCGGGTTTCGTATTTTTCTCCGCGGCTCAAATATCCTCCAAACTGCACGTCAGCGGCACAAGCTACACCCACTCACCCGAGGAAGAAGAAAATGCTTTTGTTAATTTATGGTAATCTCATCAGGCTTCTTCGATACAATTGTTGGGTTCACTTTCCAATATTCATTTATGGCAGAAAATATCATATGGGGGATTTGTATGTGGGATGGAGAGGAGAGGAGAGAGAGAGCGAGAGGGAGAGAAGGAAAGAGAGGGACAGAGAGAAAAAAGAGAGAGCAAGCAAATTACATATACAAAATACATACGTAACAAAAAAATATATATTCTCAAACAGATGTGTCTGAACTTAATCCAAAATACAACAATCAGTCTCGCTCCGCCCGCATACACGTGGCATCCAGACACACATCCACACAGCCCACCGCTTCACCCTCTCCCGCCCACCGCAAAGCGCGCGTCACCGAGGTGTTAACGCCCACCCTCAGGGAGTGAGGGCGTGGAGAGCTCGCTAATTGTGAACCAGTGTTGGATTCCTTGTCCGCCCGGGAGCTCGTTAAGTTAGTTATGCCACGACTATTACCAGTGGATTTGTAAAAAAAAATAATACACACACAAAAAAAAACATAAGTTTTAGGAACAGACAAAATTATAAATCATTTAGAAGTGTAAAATGGATAAGCTGTGCAAAAGAGAAATCATAAATCGATCTTTCATAGTATAAACAACAATGCAACACCGAACGCAAAAGGCAATACGCGATGCAATGAAAATATAAAACTTTCCTCGAATGTGCCAGTGGAGAGGTGAGAGGTTTGGGGGATCCGTTAGTTTAAAGATCTTACAGGAAGGTAAAACG
This sequence comes from Penaeus japonicus, assembly GCA_017312705.2. Lineage (NCBI taxonomy): Eukaryota > Metazoa > Arthropoda > Malacostraca > Decapoda > Penaeidae > Penaeus > Penaeus japonicus. The sequence goes on along the minus strand of BOPN01003982.1, from coordinate 71,251 downwards.
CTGCAAACACACACAAAAAAGTCTTCGAGATGACGTCTGCATTAAAGAGTATATAAGTTTTCTTTTTTTTCCTCACCGTTGCTCCGGTAATGCTGGAGGGTCTATGCCACTTCAACCCAAGCCAGCGGCTTCGTTTCCTTTTTTCTTTTTTTTCTTCCAATAAAAATAAGCAAGTTATATATATTTAAAATCAAAATCGAATCCGAGCACTTCATTCCATTAATTACAACAGATATTCCTTTTTTACATGAATGACATTCACACTGTACAACAATATGCCATAAACATGAACACTATCAAGTACATCCAGAATTGGATTGTCTTCTATGTCTTTATGCACATTTTACACTAGGAAGCAAACGCCTCGGGTTCGGTTTATGTAGAGCTCACATCACGGAACGCCCGACAGCTCCCTCGATTAGCGTCTTGAATTGAATTACACACAACCTCTGGCAGACCACTGGGGAGAATATCGAAAATGATACAACGATAGGAATGGAATTTGATAAAAAGGGGAGGGGGGGAGAAATGTGGATACGTCCGCGCGCACCTGTGTGGACCGATAGGTAGATCTCTCTTTCACACACGCACACGCACACGCACACGCACAGAGGAGGTGATGGTCAAGGCAGCAACAAAATGGTTGTATCGATACAAGAAACTATATACGGTTAAAAAAAATGAAAAAAAAAACTACTGTTTATATCACATTACATAAGAAGGAGAGAAAGGCCCGGAGAACACGGAGGAATTAGTTGTCATGGCGATCACGGAACACCAAGATGGACACTAATGGAAAACTAGTGAGGAGCCGCTGGGTAAGGGTGGGGTGGGGTGGGGTGGGGTGGGGTGGGGTGGGGTGGGGTGGGGAGGGGATTACTACGGGGAGAGGGAGAGGGAAAAGGGTGCGGGAGGTGAGGGAGGACAGGGCAGGGGAAGGGGGAAGGAAGGGAGGAGGGAGGAGGGAGGGGATGGCAAGCGTGAGGGGAAAGGGGGAAGGAAGGGAGGAGGGAGGGGATGGCAAGCGTGAGGGGAATGGGAGAGGAGGAAGTGTGAGGGAGAGTAGGAAAATGGAAGATCTACCCTGATGTTCCAATGTCTTCTTGCCTTCCCTCCTCCAAGATGGGAAAGGAAAAGACGAGAAAAATCTTCGGGGTAACTTTGCCGACGACATTAGCGAGGAAAAGAAAAAAAAAAAACAAGTCAACTGCTTGGCTAAAAGCGAAAAAATACATGATGAAGGAGCCTTGAGTGGAACTACTAATGGTCTTTTTTTATCTATTCAGGATGTAATCGAAAATCCAGCTCACCTAACCGTTTGATTTGACAAGATATGAAACACACTTCAGGCAACATTAATGAAACGAACTTCAAGTAGCATTAATAAAACAAACCCTGTAAAATTAAACAGACAAGAGCCAATAACAATGAAGCACAATTCAGGTTAACATCGATGACACACACTACATGTCAAATCTAATGAAACAGACAACAGCTAACCTTAATGAAAAAAAAATCATGAAAACACACTACAGGTAGTATGAACATTACATGTAAAAATAACCCGGATCATGTGTATCTTAATCGCGCCGCAGAGCATACAACTGACCTGCTTCCCAGGTCACGTCCGCGAAGCGTGAGGGAAGGGCGCCGATGAAGCGTTCAAAGTTCAAGTTCATCTTTTGCACTCGACCTAACTGTCTACACTTCGTCGACTGCGGCTTTGCAATTATATCACAACTGTATTCTTTGCATTAGCAGCGATCATCTCCTTCCTGCAACTAATGATGAGGTGCTTGATTGCCTCTGCTTCTACACGCATCTCCCTGCTTGTTCGCTTGCCTTTGTGACGGTCTGTGGCTACGTAGTGGGGCATATGAGGGTAGGCAAGTATGCAAATGCATTCATGTGTACGTATCCATATGTACGAAATGGCTATGCCTGTATGTATGTGAGCATGTATGTATGAATATGTGCATGAATATGTGTGTGTGTGTGTGTGTGTGTGTGTGTGTGTGTGTGTGTGTGTGTGTGTGTGTGTGTGTGTGTGTGTGTGTGTGTGTGTGTGTGTGTGTGTGTGTGTATGAATGTGTATGTATGAATGTGTATGTATGAATGTGTATGTATGTATGTATATATACATGTATATATATGTATGTATGTATATGCATGTGTATGTATGTACGTATGTGTATGTATGTGTATGTATGTGTATGTATATACGTATGCACGCATGTGTATGTATGTGTACGTATGCATATAACGTATGCACATGTGTGTGTTTGTGTATATATGTGTACGTATGCATATAAAGTATACACATGTGTGTGTATGTGTATGTATGTGTGTGTATGTGTATTTATATGTGTGTATGTGTATGTATGTGTGTGTATGTGTATTTATATGTGTGTATGTATGTAAGTGTGTGGGGGATGCGTGCGCGTTCGTGCGGTCGTACATATGCGCCTTCACATAAGTACACCGAGTGTGACAGTGAGCACGATTGTGTGTGTGTGTGTGTGGGGAGGTTATTGTGCGCGTGTGCATGTGTTATTGTGTGTACAAACATATGATTTAGTGATTGAGAGTGAGTTTGCGTGCGTACCTACTCGAATCTACAAGTAAGCAATAACGCATAAACTATCCACGCACGCATAAAAATAACAAAGAGCAATTACACAAAACCTAAACTCCGCCGCCTACTTAGATTCATTCAGTGGTGATCAGTCAGCTGGAGGGACAAACCATTTCCCCGTCCCACCCTTCCCCCGCCCACGCCCTTCCGCCGAGTCCCGAGGGCGTGACAAACGTGATGTGGTGGTAATCAGCCCACCAGCTGAGGCGACGCATGTGTCAGTGCACCTGAGTCGCCGCGAACGCCGTCGTGGAATAGACTAGGCTATGGTCGTAAACCCCGTGGTACACAAAACCACTTATATACGCTTGTAAACTCGAGTTCGAAATAGAAATGGCAGGGAAGGATGCAGTATCACTCTAATTCTTATCACGGATTCATGATGACCTACAGTTTGTATCCTGCGATCCCTATGACCCAGGAACAGTATTTTGGCAGAACCGATAGTGTCGATTTCTATCACAACACGCCAAGGGTACGGAAGACAGTGGTGCACTACTGTGTTTTCAGTGAGAATCTATGGGGTTAGAGTCGTCCACCAGACAAGATTGTTACAATGTGTAAAATAAACTTCTTGAAAGTAATTAAACAAAGGCCTGTTGCAAGACCTCAACGGCCACATGTTTATTCATTCCCGGCCATGCATGTGTCGACATGTCATTTCAATTACAAATTCCTGCCAAATTTAGTATGAGAGTATATGGCAAGATGTAACTTTAGGAATCTCAGTGTCACTCGATATAGGATCGAATATATGGCGGTCCACGATGACAAATAACAAGCCCTTTCAAGAGGCCCGCATGGAGTATCCCGTAACAGGCGCCCACATGCTCCTTCCACCACGTGTGCGCGCGGCACTTCCGGTCGTACATGTGGAGGAGTCGAGTAGCGCCCCGAATGGAGAGCCCAGGTGACTGCATTCGCGACACCGCAGCCCCTCGAGGGACTTGCCCTCCGACCACCCTGTGGCTTCGGGCGGCGATCCCCTCGGGCGGGTAGCCCTCGCGGCTGCCCGCCGGCGAAACTTTCCAACGCCCATGGGAATCACCGGCGCCGACGCGACACAGTGTCCCGCGTTCTGGAGAAAGCACTTCCCACCTCCGCTGGATGTTTCCCTCCTTACGGCGACCATAGTCCTTTTCATGGCTTCCTAAATGACTTCGCTTTAACAAACTCCCGAAAGGGCGCACGACTGACGGAATGGAAGCTGACCTGGGGCTTTTCTCTCACCCACGGCGAGAAGGGAACGGATCAAAGAGAGAGTGGCTGAGCGCGTAGTAAAGGGAGGGTAGTGAGGAGGGAGGGGGAGACACAGAGGGAGGGAAAAGGAGGAGGGGAGACGGAGGAGGAGGAGCAGTGGTAGTGGAAAAAGAGGTCGAGGTGGAGAAAGAAGAGGGGGTAGGAGAGGGTGTGGAAGAGTAAGAGGGAGAGGGAGAGGGAGTGGGAGGAGGTGGAAGTGGAGGGGGAAGAGGAGGAAAAGAAGAGGGAATATGAGGTTAAGGAGGAGTAGAAAGAGGCTGAAGAGAAGGAAGAAGAAATGGAAGAGGTGGGGGGGAGGAGGAGGAGGAGGAGGAGGAGGAGGAGGAGGAAAAGGAAAAAAAAGAAGAGGAGGAGGAGGAGGAGGAGGAGGAGAAAGAAGATGAAGGAGGAGAAGGTGAAGAAGGAGAGGGCGAAAGAAAAAAGGGAGAGGTGGTGCTAGAAAAAAGTGAAAAAAATGTGAAAGAATCAGAGTAGAAAAAAATAAATTCTTAGAGAAAAAAATTCAGGTATAAACTCAAGGAAAGACAATGAAGAAAAAAAAACTAGAAACAATCAAGGAGGACAAAGGCGCAGAAGGTCCCAATAGAGAAGGGAGGGGGGGTGGTAGGAGGTATGCGTGGCGGCCAGGTGTCAAGATGACAGGCAGGCATGACAATCCTTTGTTCCCGAGAAATAGTTCTGACCCCTAAGGTGTGTACTGCATGCTGTGTACTGTTTGGTGTGTACTGCATGCTGAGTACTGTTTGGTGTGTACTTCTTGGTGTGTACAGTTTGAATTCTACTGCTTGATATGTACAGTTTGGCTTGTACTGCTTGGTGTGTACAGATTGAATTTAACTGTTTGGTGTGTACGGTTTGGGTTGTGCTGACTGGTGTGTACAGGTGTGTATTATTTGGTATGTACTGATTGATGGGTACTACATGGCTTGTACTGCTTGGCTTGTATTGTTTGATGTGTACAAACAACTTAGTTCGTATTAACTGGCGTAGCTCCTTGCGGTTAAGCTTCTAGACGTGTTGAGGAAGCACGGACTGTGAGACTTCGTGATGGAAATCAGCTGGATAAATGTAATATTGATGGAATATTGTCCTGTAATGCTATTTTCATATATCATAGGATGCTAGGTAAAATCCTCATTAAATGTCAAGGGTGTGTATGAGCGATAGATAATGATATAACAGATGTATATCATAATAATGAAGAAAATATGAAACCAACAACAATAACAACAGCAATACAACAAACACATTGGTAATGCAATAACACGAGGTGAATCAACAAACCAATGGAAATGATAAACAAGCAAACTTCGATATACGCTTTTTGAGTTGCAATTGAAAATACACACAGAAAAATGCCGAAACAACTTCAAACGCCAGTTTGTTCGAAATATCGCCCACCTAAAGAATCTTCAATGTAAAGCTCACTAAATTTGTAAATTTAAAGTAATTTCGATAATTAGATTTTTACCAAATACACACGGTAAACACACACACACACACACACAAACACACACACACACACACACACACACACACACACACACACACACACACACACACACACACACACACACACACACACACACAGACATATATATATATATATATATATATATATATATATATATATATATATATATATATATATATATACATATATATATATATATATATATATGCATATATATATATATATATATATATATATATATATATATATATATATATATATATATATATATATATATATATATATATATATATATATATAAGGGTAGACTAACTTACTGTACCACGAATCTCCCACAAACACTTACCTGAAAATAAATAAAAATATACATTAGATAAAGTTTTGAACATAAATGTTAAGAATGAATACAGAAAATACCATTAACATATTTTGGCCTTCTTAAAAAAGTGTGTGTGTGAGTGTGTGTGTGTGTGTGTGTGTGTGAGTGTGAGTGTGTGTGTGTGTGTGTGTGTGTGTGTGTGTGTGTGTGTGTGTGTGTGTGTGTGTGTGTGTGTGTGTGTGTGTGTGTGTGTGTGTGTGTGTGTGTGTGTGTGTGTACGTGTGTGTGCGACTGTGCGTGTGCGTGTGTGTGCGACTGTGTATGCGTGTGTGTATTTGAGTGTACACGCACATTATAAAACAGAAGAATATACATGTATCAAGGCACAGAAGATGGCACAGCCGAGGCCAAGGTAAGGTCAATGTTAAAGATGCGGTTCAACTGTCAACATGGATTGCACGCTACAACATTCCCGCTACACCTCCCGCCCCCGCTGATGAAGCAAGAACAGAACGTGAATATAAAATCATTTTCACCATCAAACACTCCCGTGCTATTCCACA
>BOPN01003982.1:35000-60000 GCA_017312705.2 Penaeus japonicus | reverse complement strand
ATGCACGGATCAAGGGCCGTTTAGGACTCGGTGGGAGACGTAATTATCCCAATGAAAGTTCTTTTCGACACGGAGACACGCACGGAATTACGTTGTTTAGGTTCCCCTTAGAGTAGAGCATTTGATAGTTGATATTTATACATATTTCCACAAAAAAGGAAAAAAAATATAAGCATTAAAGGGAGGAGAAAAATAGATCGTAAATATAACAAGCCTCCCGGCAACGGCCATAAAATCTTTATCCAGATGAGGACTCCCTCCCCCCGTTCGACCTCAGATACAAGGTTGTAAACAGCGATACCTGGAGACCTGTCGACCACCCCCCCCCCTTCACCCTCCGCCCAAAATCTGTCCCTGTCGTTCACCGCGACCTCTAACGAGCACCTGATGGAAGAGGGCCTTCTTCACCCGTCAAATCTCGGCCAAACACTTATCAGTCGCTCTCTCTTTCTCTTTCTCCCTCTCTCTTTTTCTCTCCCCCTTTCCCCTTCTCTTTGACCCTTTTACTTCTCTCATTCCCACTCCCTCTCACACTTCCTCTCATTTCCATTCTCATTCTCCCTCCCCCTGTCTATCCCCATCCTCGATCAGCATTAGGGAAATCCAGCGACCGGCCACGATTGCAAGAACGCGTGACGCATCCATCGCACAATTAATGCATCAAATGAACGGCGACACGGCAAAGGACGATGTCGTTCAGTGCCTTATCATGCACGGAACGGCCGGCGGCCTTAACCGTGTGAGGCGATCGACTGCACCAAATCGCGCTTAATGACGCCACTCAAAACGACCGTGATGCATGAGCCATCACGAGCCGGCGTGAGCATTACCACACAATGATGCTGATGAAGGGGGGGGGGGGGCATTGACGATAAACTGGAAGCAGGCGGTGATCACGACGGAAAGACAGAGTAAAGGGAAAGGGAAAGGGAAACAGGGGGAAGGGGAGAGGGAGAGGGAGAGGGAGAGGGAGGGGGAGAGGGAGAGGGAGAGGGAGGGGGAGAGGGAGGTGGAGAGAGAGAGAGAGAGAGAGAGAGAGAGAGAGAGAGAGAGAGAGAGAGAGAGAGAGAGAGAGAGAGAGAGAGAGAGAGAGAGAGAGAGGAAGGGGGGCGAGGTAACGACTTAAATGGGATCACGAGCGAGAGACGGATTAAGAGCACCAACAAAGAGACGGGAGGAGCAAGATAACACCAGGGAAAATTAAAACTATTCGGAGAAAAAATAAGGAGAACCGGTTGGGGGATAGAGGAGGGGGCAAAGAGAATTATGGGATAGAGGGAACGAGAGAGGCATCAAGCAATCGAAGGAGATAACGAGGTTCGTGCCGAGCATGCCGAGTGACTGGGATATTACCCTCCACGTCTATCCATACCTCTACCCTCAGACATCTTTTAACAATACGCTTTGGGGCTTTTTATATTTCTGCAGTCTCGGTCTTGCTGAAGGAGTGGCTGGAGGTTCTAAGATAAGGAATAGTCCTATCGAGAAATTATTTCAATATCATTTTATTGCAAAGAGGAAGCATACTATCTTATGCTTTACATCATACTGTCTCCTGCATCAGCTGCACCCTGAAAGTTTATCGCAAAAGCACGCTTGTCTATCAAAACTTGCTTGCAGCTTTAGATCGACAATTCGAAAAAGTCTGTTTAATCCTACTATATACTACAAATGTATACAGACAAGAAATGTGTGATAGTCGTTATAACTCATGGATCTGCGCTTTACTAATATCAACAACCAAACCTGTTAAATGCTCACTTTATACAGCCATTAATGACACAGGGACCGCGGTTCTCACTCATGCGTAGTTCCCTCCAATGTGCCCAACGCAACTGGGCGTGGATGCGTTCAAGCCTTCGTAAACAGCCTCCCACGTGCGACAACTGGATTCCGGAGCCTGGGTGTAGCCTGGCAACACCATCAGATCCTAAAGCACTTGCCATTAATAATGGATAGCACCAGTGCTGACATACATGCCAATACACCCCTCAACCGACCCATCAGCGAGTATATTCTTCTCCTGTTAGCTTAAATAATAGCTAATTTAGCTGCGTCACAATACTGCAATTCTCCTATTGTCAGCCTTCTGCACAAATATCCTAATTTGCCAAAAATAGTTAGAAAAAGTGGTAGACAAACAGCAAAATAAAACCGCAATAAAGAAGTTCCCCTAGAACCAAGGGTAAATATCCCAGAATTCGACAACACACTTCCGAATATCAAAGGTCAATCTTTATCGGTTTCTACACATGTAAATAGTTGAAAAAGCGTCTTTATGAATCGGTAGCCCCCGTGTCGATCGCATCTTGCACGCGACTGATGACGCTGATACCGACCACCTCTCGCCCCACTCTCTCGCCGGTCTGCTTGCTAATCTATCGATACCCTGCTCGACTAATTAGTTATCTAGGACACAGACCCTTGCGCCATTACAGGTAAATGAAGCACACGTGACCACCCCCAATCTGTAGGTTCGGAGAAGGTCGGGCAGGCTATTTCTAGACTGCCTTTTCCTTCTCAATCTTTATTGATTGTTTCCCGGTTTAGACACGTCTTCTGAAGCTCATGAATATTCTGGTCGACATTATGCCTTTTAATATACTACAATATTCGCATGTTATTGTATAGAAATCATACTAATACTTTGGTATAATGACAAACTCTTTCCAACTCGCTTCAAAGGAATCCAAATAATAATAGCAGACTGTATACACAGATAGATAGATACAGATAGATATATAAATAGATGGACAGATAGATCATCAGAGATAAAAAGTATTATAGGCATTCGGTTAATAAAAGAGGGAACACAACCTCACCGGAAAGTCTCGGGTGTAAGGCGCCTACGTTGAAGTAGTAAACCAAATAGTGGATGTTGAAGCAACCCAGAGCGAGTGCGCCTGCCGCTCTTAATCCAGTAGGTGGCGCCAGTGAGGCCGAGTAATCCCTCTTAATTACATCTTCGGGAGGAGAGAGGAGGAGCGAGGAGGAAAAAGGAAATAAAAGCACCGGAGTATTCTCAGGAGACAAATACGTGTAATTTTCCTCCCGACACTGCAGACGAAATTATCTTTTAAAAATAACTAATAACAATAACTCGGTCATACATGCAAATAATTTCCCCCAAATTTCACACGGAATGGCTCGTCAATCTCTGGCGGGGCAATTTGAGCGTCCTGAAGGAGCTTCCTCTTTACCGACAATGACTTCCAGGTGTAATAGTTTAATCACACAGTACCGCACGATTTACTGCATCGTCTGCCTCGCCCCGAGCGCCTAGGGATGCGCGATCAGGGGGAGGGGGGAGACTAATGCCGGACACGTTATTATGGTTAATTGAATTTTATCCAGGTCAATCAATGGTTCCAAGTGAACCGGTCTGCATGGGCGTTTCACGCAAGAAAAGAAAAGAAAAAATATAGGATCGGTGAGGTGTCATCCATTACCGTTTGACCCATGATATAAGAAACTGGGTCAGGCTCTCGGCGATCGGTTTTAAGCAGATTAGACGTCCCCCCAAAGGGCACGAGGCGCCGCCGCAGCGCCAGGAGGGGCCGTAGCATCTGCCGGCCAGGGAGTGAAACGAGGTCATCCGGGCGTGCTTATCGACCTAGGCGCTGGCCTAGTGACCGTGGCCCGGCGCCCACTGGTCAGCAGGTCTCTGGCACGAGCAGGAACATTATCCTTGCCTGACGCGCGTGTTAAACTGACTGGAGTTACAGACATGGAACGGAACGATGCATGCGTTTAAGAAATGCCCTCAGGCACGCTCATGCACAGATACGGAGACGTCACATCAATATAAAATGAAAGAGAGATACAGCAACGACAACAACAAAAGAAAGATTCGGAATAATACGATTACACCAGATTTTATTACCCTTTAAAATCCCATTACGGTCCACCTGATGTGCTCTTCACCAACTCGGATATCATCGCCCGGATTACCCTTAGCCTTAATACCCGGAAAGCACCCCACGCACTTGCAGAATAAAAAAAAAAAAACAATTGCAACATTGCATGCCCTGCCATAAACAAGGCCTAGCGACCGTCGTGGTTTCCATTCAACTGCTTAATGATCCTCGTGGCCTAGTTCTCCTCAGTCCCTAGAACCCCCCGCTCTCCCTCCCCCCCCTCCCTGGCCATAAAGTGTCGCACGAATTTAACAAAGAACGACAATTTAACAAGACGACATTAGCCGTTGGTGCCCGCGATCGATGTCTGTCTCTCTTTCCATCACTCACTCACTCACTCTGAGGGGAGGGGGAGGGAGAGGGAGAGGGAGAGGGAGAGGGAGAGGGAGAGGGAGAGGGAGAGGGAGAGGGAGAGGGAGAGGGAGAGGGAGAGGGAGAGGGAGAGAGAGAGAGAGGGAGAGAAGAGAGAAGAGAGAGAGAGAGAGAGAGAGAGAGAGAGAGAGAGAGAGAGAGAGAGAGAGAGAGAGAGAGAGAGAGAGAGAGAGAGAGAGAGAGGGAGAGAGAGAGGATGAGAGGGAGAGGGAGAGGGAGAGGGAGAGGGAGAGGGAGAGGGAGAGGGAGAGGGAGAGGGAGAGGGAGGGAGAGAGAGAGAGACAGAGAGAGAGGGGGGTGGAGGGAGAAGAGGAGGGGAATAGGAAGAAAGAGAGGGAGAGTGATGGGGAGAGGAGAGAGAGGGGGGGAGTAGATATGGAGAGTGGGAAAGGTTGAAGGAAGAAAAGAGGAATTAAAACATAGATGGAGAAGAGGACTTAAAACATAGATGGATAAGAGTTAGATAAATAGATAGATAAAGAGATACATAAAGAGCGCGGGAAAAATAAAAATGAACGGGACAAACAAGTTACTTTAAAATATATTCATTTTAAATGATAAATGTAAACAGAAACATGCAATAAATCATAACACAGGAAACCATGGCACTGGTACATGATATATGTTTTCTCTAAGGAATCATAAGACACAAAGTCGACACGAGCGCGAGCATGCACAAACACCATACTAATTACGGAAAACAAAGAAGAAAAATACACATTTTAAAAAAATAAAAGCAAATAAATATAAGACGAAAAAAGGAGAAAGAATTAATGATAAAATTCTTCCCGAAGAACGAGAGGAAGTGCCGACCTTGTCGAACTGCCACTTCCGGGATATGGAACTTCCTCTCCTGCTTGATTAACGCGACTGCATCATCAAATAATAGATATAGATAAAAAAAAAAAAAATCATACCACAACTCCCGTATCTGAAAATAGCGACAACGATAACAAAAGCAGACACTAAGCTGGGTCGCCACAGAAAATGGTGCTGCTCGAGCTCGCCCGAGGAAGAAACAATACTGAATAAATAAAGACCGCGCCCTATGGCTACAGTACCCCGAGGATCCCCCCCTCCCCATACACCCTGCCTGATCCAAAAATTATCCCTACAACCTCATTACCATCCATGCAGGGCACTACCAGAACTACTACTTACATACCATCCAACTACCATTTCCCATCTATCGCTGGCTACCATTCCCACCACTACTACAACCCCCCCCCTACAAACATTCCTCATCCACCCCTCGCTACCATTGCTACTACCACTGCAATCCTCATCCCTACTACCCCCTCCCTTCTACCCCCCACCCCCACACCACCCCTACCACGCGCCTATCCCCCCCCCCCCCCATCACGACCGCATCAAATTTTCACACGGCATAAAGGAGACAAGAAGGAGAGCCCTGGCGACGTGGCCAGGAGGACTATGGAGGGGCCAGAGCATGAGGAAGAATGGTAAGGGAGGTGGAGGAAAAGGAGGTAGAGGAAGAAGAGGAGGAGGGGATACCGGGGCGGAGGAGGGGGAGGGGAGGGGAGGGGAGGGGAGGGGGAGGAGGGAGAGGAGGAAGGGAAGGAGGGTAAGAAGAAAAGAATGAGCAGGAGAGGGAAAAGAAACGGGAGGAGAATAAAGAAAAGAATGGGGAGGAGAAAGAGAAGGAAAAGAAAGAGGAGGAGAAGGAAAGGAAAACGAGGAGACGGAGAAAGAGGAGAAGGAAGAAGAAAAGAAGAAAAAAAAGGAAATTGAGCAAAAAGAAAAGGAAAGGAAGGGAAAAGAAAAATAAGAAAGCAAGAAGAGAAGGGAATAGCACAACAAAGACACTTCAACAAAGAAACATGGCGAATTCAGCGTGAAGACCAACAAGGCTACAAGACCACAGAGTACAAGAACAAGCGGCCTAGAGAAAGTCTCACTCTACATCGTCCGGAAAGTGTTCACTCAACACTATATTCACTCAACCCTATATTACACCATCCCCATGAAACCTCCACGGGGGTTAACATCCACAGTGGCAGGCAGGCAGTTGGCGGCGGTGTGCTTGTCTGTTGAACAACTTTTAAGTGCAACAACGCTGATGCCATTCCTCTCATCCGTGACACTGCAATCTTTCGTGTAATTCTTAAGAGTTCTTTGGGGGGTCTGGAGACACGGGAAAAAGGAGATTAGAGAAAGGGGGGGAGGGCGCGGGGGCTGAAAGGGAAGGAGGGAGGGAGGGAGAGGGAGGGAGGGAGGGAGGGAGGGAGGGAGAGAGAGAGAGAGAGAGAGAGAGAGAGAGAGAGAGAGAGAGTGTGTGTGTGTGTGTGTGTGTGTGTGTGTGTGTGTGTGTGTGTGTGTGTGTGTGTGTGTGTGTGTGTGCGTGCGTGTGCAGGTGTGTGTATGCGCGTGTATGTGCGTGCATGTACGTATGGGTGTGTGTGAGCGGAGAACCGTGATGATGAAACCGTAATTAATCAAGGGATGACGAAGAAAATGTTATTCTTAATGAACGCCTTATGACAATAAACGTGATTAATAAAAAGTGGCGGTTGGAAGATTAAACATTTCATGATGTGATAGAGATTAATTAGATAGAGAAACATAAAAAATGAAGTGAGAGAAAACAACAGCTAAACGTAAACGTGAAAAGAGAGAGAGAGGGAGAGATAAAAAAAGGAGAAAAACGAAAAAATAAAATATTAAAGAGCCGAAGAAGGCGGAGCAGGTAAAGGTGAGTAACGGACAGCTTGTCAAATTGGAAGCGACACCGCGATCTGCTCCGGGTTTGCCGCGGGAAGCTCGTTGGTGTATCACCCCCACCCCCTCCCTTTACCCCCCCCCCTAAGACCTCAGGGGTCAAAACATCGTGCATTATCCAGCTTTTACCAATATCCACGAAGAGGCTAAGTGGGGAAGGTTGGAAAGGTGAGGAAGGAGGGGAAGGTTGGGGAGGTGGAGAGGGAGGGGAGGGCTGCGTAGGTGGGGAGGGAGGGGAAGGTAGGAAAGGGGAGGGGTGGGGTGGGTGCTGGGTCTCTCCTCCTCCTTCGCTTTCATTTAATGGATCCGATCCGTCAAACAAACTTTTCGACCAACAATTTTTTTGATGGTCCTCGAACATTTTTTTTTTCAAAGCTGGGGTCTAACTCATAAACGGGTACAAAGTTTGGGAGATGAAATAAAAGGTTCTCGTAAACCGATAAAGTGCGGATACTATTTTCATACGCCGAACATTCTTCTGGTGAATGAAATGCAATTGTACAACACAAAAAAGGTTTTATTTACTTTAAAAGTATCCCAAGTATGTTTCACTAAATGCTTACACTTCTCTTGAGAACTAAAACAGCATCTTAAAAAAAATACTGATAAAAACATGAGTACACAGCAATACTTTATCAAAATTTGGAAAGGAGTTTTATCAAGCGGGATACTATAAATGTAAATCGCGTCAGTGGTTCTGGTCGTCTCACCCGATAACAATGGATTTGGTCGCATGACAAAGTGACACCGAGCACGGAGGAAGGGTCTGCCGCCGTTACAGTGATGTCACGCCTTCCCTTAAAACAGCGGATGACCCACTATTCAGATTCCCTTTGTATGATTTATTCGCACGAACTTACACTTATATGATGTGTAATAACAGTAATTCTCCTATATTTCGGATAACCCATTATACTGATCCGACAAAACAAATAATGCAGCCTTAAAACCGGGTCACTGCGGCCGTATTCCGTGATGTGAAACTGTCGATTCGCAACCCAAATTTCGCAGACGTATATCGGTAAACACCAATCACTCCGGATGATGGGAAAAAAATAAACTCTCACAAAGCCAGATTTGCATAAAAAATACATCGCAGAGAAAAACAACATCGTCAATCTTCCCCAGCCAAGTGGGTCGCGCCTCCTCCGCTTCCTCGAAGGCGAGTCCGGCGGAGGAAGGACGCGCAGCCGGGCCAAGGGAAGCTAAAGGGAAGTGAGCACGCCTTGTCGGGCAATTAATTAACCCCTCGTAAGTCATCTCCGCCCCCGGTCCTCACGCCACCCGCTGCATTCCGGTTCGTGCCTTCCTCCGTTCCCCCCGTCGGCACCTCGTGGGCCATGAGGGGGAAAAGCGACGGGCGAATCTCATGGCACTCGCATGTCCCATTCCGCAGCTTTGTGTTAGCCAGGAGAACACTTTCGTCGCGTCTGCCATAATCTTCCCTGGAAAACCGCGAGGGGTTGCGGCCTGAGCGTCCGCCTCTCAGACATGCGGTATTTGTCAGGACTCGACGTCGGGGCGCTGGGGTGCGGGGGCGCGGCTCTATCATTAACCTTCTGGCGTGAGGATCCCGCACCGCCGCCGGCGTGCCTCGTGCCCGCACTTGGCTACTTGCTACGCCCTTAGTGAGTAATAAGCTGCTCGACTTTCAAAGTTAACACGTTCATTCAGATAAGCATAAAAAGAAGTCGACACATAGAACTTGCTCTATTCTTGCTAAAATGATTCTTCTTGCATGAAAACACTCCCGTCATTACTCCTGAACAAGTTTACAAGAGGTTAGGCGATAACAGCATAGTAAAACCTGCGTCTACGCCCTCTGATGGAGACGTCTCAGATATTATCAAACTCTTTCATCTAAATTTACAAAACGTGAGTTTTCAACTAGTTCCCTATTCGTTTCGAAGCTGGTGTAGAAGGAACAATTATTCACTGAATGGTTAATAAGTTACTGTTAATAAATCAGACAGCTAGGAAATATGAACTGTTCATAACTCGATCCATTATTCAAGCTAATCTAAACACAATTTTAAATATTTCCATTTGGAATGTTAACAGACACTTTACAAATTAGCTTCAGCCTTAACCGTCTCTGCACGGACCTTTTTCCTACATAAACATGGTGATATTATTCACATATATCACAGAGTTGCATCCATCTACATATATATCTCTTCAAGGTGGAGAATAAACCAAACATTACTAAAGTCGAATAATCTCAAGTCTCAGTTACTTCTAAAATGAGAAGTACAACCTAACAGGTCAGCCTCAACAACAAGGTCACCCTCTGTGACCTTGAGCTAAACAATCACCTGTCAGCAACTCTCCGTGTCCCGTCATTAAAAACATGAAGCCACGCGCGAACGAAGAACATGTCAGATTAACTATTCTTGTAACACGTGCCCAACGTTCTTATTTCTGGGTCGTGGACACGCTGA
Organism: Penaeus japonicus; assembly: GCA_017312705.2. Taxonomy (NCBI): domain Eukaryota; kingdom Metazoa; phylum Arthropoda; class Malacostraca; order Decapoda; family Penaeidae; genus Penaeus; species Penaeus japonicus. The sequence continues at coordinate 50,531 of BOPN01003982.1, read as the reverse complement.
AACAGGAACAATGATGATGATATGAATAATGAAAACGTGAAGGAGGCAGAAGCACTGTCGGAGAAATTAAGAAAGATGAAGATTGCGGGAGAGACGTGGAAGAGGACGAGGAGAGAAAGATAAATATGATAACATTTAAAACTAAGAATTAAAGGATAAAGAGGAAAAGGGGGTGAGGAGTCAAAGGTGGAAAAGACGTAAAATATAACGAAAAGTAAAGGAAAGGGGACAAGAATATGAAAGTTAGACGAAAGAATAAACGTGAAGAGCAGGAAAGAAGGCTATAAATGAAAGAAAATAAAATGAAGAATGAGAACACGAAAAATACAATAAAAAGAAAAGAGAAAATGCGTGATACTGAGAGAAAATGTCAATGACAAATATAATACAAATAACAGACAAACCAATAAAAAACGAGAAGATATAACAGTCTCCCCTTCTCCGCTCGCTGGCTGGTGAGCGAAACCCACCTGCGCCCCCTAGTCCATCACACAGTCCCGTCAGGAGTGTCTGGCTCACGTTCCCTTGAGCCACAGAAGATTGCGCCTCCATTGATTCCCTTTTGCTCAAGAACCCATTAGGGAACCTTGGATTTCGTTACAAGATAAATCGGCTTTCATCTCACGCGAAAGGAAACTACCTAGACAGCAACGCCAGGGGAATTTCCTGGTTTTCGGTGTGGCTACAATTAGTCTCTCTACCTGTTCTGAGACGTGTTATTGAATCTAGTATATCCCCATTTTATACAAGGAGACAAAATATTATCCAAGGAGACAAGAACATTCGAAGCAATGCGAGTACGAAATTTAATGCCACTGACGTCCATTCATCCTCAAGTACCGAGGCTAAGTCACGAACATGGTCGAAGAAAAACAGAGAGACTAAACATTTTATCATTTACATCTATCCAGTTACCCTACTTGCGCACTCGAGGACAAAAACGGCAGGAAGATATACAAGAGAGACGGCGAAACCATTGGTCACAGGACCATTAACCCGGGAGTTACAAGGGAAACTCGTACCAACTGCCTTGAACTCCCTGTCCAAGATATCAGATGATCTCTGGACCAATGGCTATAAACCCTTATCCAGCTTCCGTTTCCCCATCCATGAAACAATAAAACGACAAATCTAATCAAGTTCTCTTCGCTCTCTCTCTCTCTCTTTTTCCTCTCTCTCTTCCTCCCTCTCTCTCTTTGTGTGTGTGTGTGTGTGTGTGTGTGTGTGTGTGTGTGTGTGTGTGTGTGTGTGTGTGTGTGTGTGTGTGTGTGTGTGTGTGTGTGTGTGTGTGTGGGGGGGTTTGGGTCTGGGTCTGGGTCTGTATGTCTGGATCTGTCCTCTGTCCCTCTGCCCAGCCACGGTCAGAACTAGTCACACACGTCTCAAGGTTACTGCTACAAACTTTGTAAATGGAAAAGTTTCCATTCAGTTCTCTTTCCATTATTGCATTCCGAGGAAGACGGCTATTAAACTATCTGAAAATCAATGAAGAAATCGCCAGACTCGACCGTAAAAGAAGCCATCAGGCACCAAGGCTGATCTACGTAAAAAGAAAAAAAATGTTCGTACATCAGTTGCAAGGTTCACAGTACACATTTGAGCGAGGATAAGCAGGAGGCATGGGTCTAGAGGCTACCATCAGGTTTTTGACCGACGACTCGCAAGGTGACATGCATTCTTCATGAGCGTCGCGCCCGCAGCATGTTGATCATCCTCGACTGCAAACCTCAAACGGGATAAACAGCGCTGCGAGACGACATAATTCAGAGTCTTCGGCGGAAATCACACGCTCGTCCGCAATCACATCCCGAATCAGATACTCCGGGAGAAGATATACGCGAGTTAAACCTATGAATTAGCGAGTTTCAGCACTCGTGGAAATTGAGACGAGGCTACAGTAGTGTGAAATTATACGGCCGGCCGCCCGTCCGCCCGCCCGCCCGTCCTCTCCCGCGCCTGGATCGCTTCCAGACGACTTTTGCCGGAATTATTCTGACTGGCGTGTCCCGCTGCCACCGCCACGACGCGGTAGATCAACGACCCTGCAAGTCCAAAGCCGGTGTTGCTGGGCCCGGCGTCCCCCCGCGAGGAGAAGACGCACTTTCCGAAATAGTGGCGGGTCGTGTTGAAAGAAGGCAAGAGTAAACGTGAGGAGAATTTTACGGAGGGTTGCGATTTGTAGCGACAGACTTCCCTGTCTTACGACTTGTATGAAATATCGACGGGGGTTGTTTGAAAATGTAACATTGACCAAAGTTGAGCTAAGTTCCACCTCGCACATACACTCTAGATTTCTCGGAAACATAAAGGCTCAATAAAACTTTTAGAATTTCGGTACAAAATGTTTATCCGATTGGCTGTAAAATTCCCTCATAAACAAATTCTTTACAAAGTCCAAACAATTGCCACACAAGTGAAAATTGCCAATAACTTCCATAAAATATGCTATACACAAGAATCATGATCCCGGATCGTGATGTCACAGAACCCTAAACAATGCATAGTATGTCCCATTCGCCGGACTCGCATGAACCACCATGAACAGCTGGACAGGAGCAGCTGTGGTACAAGCAGATGTGCAAAAAAAAGAAACATACTTCGAAAAGAGTATTAACATGAACTTTTCTCCCATAATTTACGAAACACGAACTATCATTTGTGTTGTATATACACCTAATAAAGAAGCACCCATCCTGCTCCATGATCCTCCTCCTGATCAATAGACGGCAGCCAATCCTTTGCTTCCACCTTCCACTTCACGTTCCCCTCCCCCTCTCTATCACTCCTTCCCTCCACTCACCCCCTATCCCATCCCGCGACCCCCCTCCCCTCTCCCTCCCCCCCTATATCAAGACCTCCCTTATCCCTCTCCCGCATCCCCCTTCCACCCCTTCGCCCCCATCTCCTATGACCCCCCCCCTCAACCTTCCCCTTATCTCGACCCCCCTCACCCCCTCATCCCTTTCCCGCGATCCCCTCCTCCCGCCTCTCCCCCTCCGAGGACATAATAACACGCTGATAAAATTTTACGGAGAAAAAGATCGTAAAATAACTCGGAATTCGTGCTCCAGAATCCCCGGCAATCCATTCCGCATGCAAATAGGTCTCCATGGCATGAGCGATGAATTTGTAAACTGTCTCCCGTCCGGCATTTTTAGTTAGTAGCTGATGCACGACTATTTTGAAGCATTCGGCTTGTTTCGTCTTTCTCTCGGAAAAAAAGAGAGTTTGGCTGGCCATTCGGAACAATGCACCGCCGTATCTATTTCAATTTGCTAAAGGCCTTGATCCAGATTGTTAAAAAAAAACATGGCGGGATGGTGGATGATGATAATGGCGATCATGAGAATAATAATAAACATAATAAGAATAACAGTCATAGTGATAATAAAAATAATAGCAAGCATAATAATTAAAATAATAAAAAAAAGTTAAAATGATAATTATGATATGATAGCAGTAACATGATAACAGGAACAACAGTAAAATTCAATAGACAATAATAATGACGATAATCATGATAAACAATAACAAATCATAAAACCGGTATTGAAATTAATATAAAAAATCAATAAAATCAATAGCAGCCAGGCCCTAAAAGCAAAGCAGCCCCGCAAGCAACCCAAGAGTCATTTTCTCATATTCTCATCGCCAAAATAACCTTCACTCACAGTATCACAATCGCGAGAGAGTGGCCGCCCGCGCACGGTGACAACACTCGAGAGAGAATGTGACTGTGCGTGTGTGCGTATGGGGGGGGGGGGACACGTGGGCGAGAGGTCACTTGGTGAAGGTTGGGTATATAGCGTTGGCCGTTCACCATCAGCACAACGCCGTCAGCCCCAACACCATCACCTGCCGGATGCGGCGGAATACAGGTGTACCCCAACATGTATTCACGAGTGTTATTACAACAATCCGCTGGTCATACCTTATACGTGAGAATGAAATGTGACGTTATTTACTTGGGGATGGGAATTAAATTGAAAAAAGTGGTGCATGATTGCTTCATGATTCTCTTTGACAAGGCCTAGTAGCATGTTTAGGACGCCAGGGTCTACCCGGATGGCTCGTCTTCCCGCCTGCTGTGGCTCCTCTACCTAATATACCCCTTTGCCTCTTCTACCCTGCCACTCTTTCACACCTCCCCTTTCCTCCCCTTTTCCTTTTCTCTTCCTATCCATCCCCAACCCCCCTGTAGTCCTCCCATTCTTAATTCCCCATCCTACCTCTACCCCCCCCCCCTCAGAGTATTGTTTTGCACACCTGCCGAGAGCACGCACTACAACGGCAACAGCTGATGAGGTGTTCTATCGAAGTCACGCCCGCTCTGTGAGCCACGTTAATGCTTCCACGTGCATGCTCAATGCAAGTACCATCACATTCTCTCTCCAAGTGCAGATCAAATACAAACGCTACGGGTGACTCGTTAAATCATCGGAATTCTTTTGACAATTTCTTTGACTAGATGTCATTATCGATGGCTAAGAACAACACAGTAATTTTAAAAACGAGTACAACAACACACTTCAGTTTTGATTCTCATGACACTTAACTTATTACTTACTACAAAAATGACAATAAAAAGACAGCAACAAAAAATAACTAATCACGCAAAGAACCGCACTTCAACAAAAAAAAAAACAGAATTTTGTGGAATGAGAAAAAAAAATGAGAAAAGAATTAAAAGTTCTTCCGTCCGAAGTCATCTCGCACATCAACCGCAAGGTCATACAACCGATGTACACTGCAGCATTGAGGTCAGTGGCGATCACTTGACCTTGATGGCTAAGTGTGCCTCACGAGAGAAAGATATTGAGAGAGAGAGAGAGAGAGAGAGAGAGAGAGAGAGAGAGAGAGAGAGAGAGAGAGAGAGAGAGAGAGAGAGGAGAGAGAGAGAGAGCTCGGAGGCTGCTTTCAGCGAAATAACAAAAACGAAACAAAAAACGAGGAGAAGAGGAAGATAATACTAAAGAAGAGAAAACAAGCCAGAGAATCATCTAATAGAAGCCATCTAATGACGTCCATCCCTCACAGTGGACTCTAATTATCAGGTGCGTGTAATTAGCAAGACCGTCACTGTTAATGCTGTAGTCACAAGAGAACAAGAAATGAGAAGAAAAAAAACTCCCTGCATATATAATCTAAGTCGGCTTGTTATACTTCCCTCCTCAAAATGAGATGCAAATTACGAATGATAATTAGGGTCATTTTACACAATATTAGAGTTAATCCTAACACTTAAAAAAGGAAAAAAAATCAACGTCTAAATTGCTATCGACCTTGAAAATATCACATTCAACCTTAAAATCGCGCCATATAAAAAAAACAATTATCATGACAACGATAAACAAATTCTCACTATTTCTCCGTCTACTTCGCTCCCTTTCTCTCCCCTTCCCCTTAATCCTCCCCTTCCTCCTATTCCTCTAATTCATTATGCCCTTGAGCGTTACAAGGTGAAGGCAAGATCGTAAAATTTTAGGCCCTACATAACAGGATTTAGATAACCTTCTTGATAAGCCATCCAGCTGATAACCAGAACACTTCACACCCTTAATTAAGTAGAAGGTGAATGGTCATGAACTCGCAACTTGTGTTTCCTTTCTATTCTTTCCTATCCATTCTCTACGTTTTTCCCGTTCAGTTGCCTCTCTCATTCTCCATTATTTATCTATCTATCTGGTTATCAATTATATATATATATTTTTTCTTTTTTTTTCAATGTCATATCATATTCTCATGACTTCTGCTTTGGTACTCTTCCTGAGATTTTTAAAGTTCTTATCCTCGTTTTTATGGGGGGGGGTAAACAAAAACAAATGGCGGGAGAAGGGCTTTCAAACGCGCCACCTTCTTCCCTTTCATTCTCTACGCTTCGGCCCTCATCTTAACAACCTAAAAAATAGGTTCTACTCTCGCATTCTCCAGGCGTTAGGCCTTTTATACCCCATGATATCAACCACCACAATCATAAAAAGCAACAAAGGCAAAATTATAATCTTATGAAATGCCACGAGTACTCACCAGGATACAGTTGGGTTTGCCCACCGCCCATAGGTTGACCTTCTTGTCGTCTCCGCCGGTGACCAGAACCCGGCCGGACTTGTGACCCAACGCCAGACAGTTCACATTGGCTCCGTGCGCAACGAACTCTTCTGCAAAGACGAGAGAAAATAATCAGAACACATTCGTGAAATCAAATGATTCGTGCAATTAAGGATATATGAATGGCCTTAGATTTGGAGTGTAGTGTATTATGTTGCCAATGCTAATTCACACAAAACAGGGAGAAGAAAACAAACTCTAGGAGAGGAAAGGGAAACATTAAAAAAAACGAGGAGACACAAGTAATGAGAAGAAAGAGAAAGAAAGACGAAAAAAGTGAATGTTAATCGTCCAATAATGCCAGCGCCCTGGGTCATCTCGCAGGGCCGACCGGTTCGCTCAGCGCCAGGCCCACCACGTTCGCAGAAATTGCACGCTGACCCCTTCCCTTCACATCGACTCAAGTTAACACGTTCGCGGAAGCAACCCATCGTGAGCGCGGTTTAATTTCGCTAAATTACACTCTACGCAACGTAGCATTACACCGTACGCATAGTCTGTTGGTCATGTCACATTTTCGCGTTGCTGTTTACCCTTCATCTGGTCATGAATTCATTCTAAATCAATAGTCCGCGTCGAATAGAGAGGAGAGAGTCAACATGTGAGATATACAATACATATTTGTAAGTGACTCTTCTCAGGGAACAACCTGTGAGTCATACTTACCTACGGCTAAACATACTTTCCACAATAGACGATGAAATCCGGAAAGCAACGTTCAAACTCACTGCCCTTAAGGTAAATACAAACAAACGAGAAAAACGATACCGATACGAACCTAGCTTCTAAAACTCGCAACGCCTGCAGAGGCCAAGGAATACATCGAGGTTCCATGCGGGCGCTAGCTCGGGCTCCGCCTTACCCTCACCTCTTAGGTGAAGGTGACGCCCTTACGCCTACCAGGGAGTGATCCAAATTATTCATGCTTCTACAGCCTCCGCAACACCCAAGTACAAAAAGGAGTCTCGGAGTATTTACTCCGCCCGAGGTCTATCCATCAAGACAATTATGACGACTTGGCCACCCTGACCTTGAATTTCATGACCGACCCCCCCTCCCCCACCTCGTCCCCCTCCCCTCGACCTTTCTCTATCTCCACCCGCACTTCTCCATCCTCCTCTCTCAACGACAATCATCATCAATAACATGTATGGTTGCCGTTCCTCCTCGCAGTCTACCTCCTGTACCGAGGTCCTGCAAATCTAGCAAATCCGCCCCAAGCAAATGCAGCTTGATGTTTATTTACACGCTCAAACTCCGTGGAATGGCTCAAGGTCGAACTTAACATTCTCGCACCCCCCCCTCGACACCTACCTACCAGCACCCTTCCTCGTCTCCCCCCTCCCTCCCTCCCTCCCTCCCCTCCTGCCGCATCCCTGCCAGCTGTAACGTCGCGTGCCACTTATTCCATAAAACAGCTGGTCTGCCCCAGTGCTCGATGGTTTTCGCGTTCCGGGACAGCGCGTATGATAGGTGTCCTGCACGCCTCTCTCGTTTCTGCCTTTCGCCTCTTGCATCTATTCCCCTCTTCAACATTGCTCATGTTATCCAGGTCGCATACGATATACACGTCACATCATTCTGTCTCTCCTGCGTTTACTCTCTCACCTCCCTCCTCCTCCATACTCGCATCGACCAGCCCTTCTTAAAATATCGTTGACGAAGGGGGAGGAGGAACAGGAAAAGGAGGAGGAGAAGGAGAAGGAAGAGGTGGAGAAGTGAATAAGAAAAAGGAGAAGAAAAAAGGCTCCTCTCTCCGACACAATGGCTGCCAAGCGCATTTTTTCCCCTTCGTTTTGTTGTTCCGTCTGTCACTTACCAAGATCTCTGCCGGCTGTGATCGGAAGAGGAGAACGGAATATAAATTCCGATATTGATACGAATACGGGGAAAATGAGTGACAGGCCAGCAAAGAGAGAGGGGGCCGGGACGCGCGTGGGGAGAGCCGAGGCGCGTCACGGAGAATGAAGCTGGTGACTCACCCCGAGCCACCATGACGGACTGCTCGACAATGTCCGATACACTGACCTACGATGTCTCCGGCTCTGCCTGGAACCGAGGCAGTCCATTGCCTAAGCCTACGTCGATTTATATTCTATTTCTCTTACTTGACCGTCTGAGAATCCGATCAAAATTAACAGGATAAGGGGTCTCCGTGCGACTAGACTGGGAGGTTGAATGGAGAATCGGTAAGCCTGAGAGACGTTGAGAGTAGACGCCGACTCTGGAAAGGCTGTGAGTACTGACTGGCTCAGCCTGCCTGGAACTTCCAAGAACAGGTTGAGTCACCCTCTGCGCCACACGGCCACCCGCCACTTGTTGCTACCGATAGCCTATGAGCAATCACACTTCATCATTACATATTCAACAAAGGTAGAAAACTCACTGAAACGAAGATAAGGACAAGGAAGAGAAAACAAGAGGGAGAAAGAGGGAGTGGGAATGAATTATATAAATCTATATATAAATGTGATAATTCAATATATATATGTATATACATATAGAGAGAGAGATAGATAGATAGATAGAGAGGGAGAGAGGGAGAGGGAGAGGGAGGCAGGGAGGGAGGGAGAGAGAGAGAGAAAGAGAGGAGAGAGAGAGAAAGAGAGAGAGGGAGAGGGAGATGGAGAAGGAGAGGGAAAGGGAAAGGGAGAGGGAGAGGGAGAGGGGGAGGGGGAGGGAGGGAGAGAATTGTGTAATAAAAATTAAGAGAGATCAGACACAAAACGAAAGTAACAGAAAGAAATAATGTAACCGCTGCAGTGACCTTGTAAATCCAAGTCTGACCCTGCATCATCAGCCAACTCAGACAACAAAAAAACATGCCTCAGCATACCCATAATCAGCACAGTCGCGCAAACAACTGCCTGACCCAACCCCAGCAAAAGCAACTACCGGTATATACCGTCAAAGCCACTGCTCAAAAAAGCATGTACCGATGCACGTTTTGACGCCCACGAAGCAAGCAAGCAAGCACACCTCAGTCAGGGTGCCATGGACTGCTCACGCAAATATTACCCGGGATTTCACTAGGCGTTTCACAACACTTCGTGACGGAGAATCATAACTAAAACATGACATGCTTCATTATCCTCTCGGACGCCAATGCCGCGTAGGAGAACAGCGGAGAAAAAAATAATGATGATGAAGATTATGAACAACTATCGCCGACCTCGACAATACCGGCCGAGGCGAGCAAGCACTCATAAATAAACGCAATAAGAAAGAGAGAGAGAGAGAGAGAGAGAGAGAGAGAGAGAGAGAGAGAGAGAGAGAGAGAGAGGGAGAGAGGGAGAGAGGGAGAGAGGGAGAGAGGGAGAGAGGGAGGGAGGGAGGGAGGGAGGGAGAGAGTTATCGCTAGTCGTGTGCTTGAATGTGCTGAGAGAGAGGGAGAGAGGGAGGGAGGGAGGGAGGGAGGGAGGGAGAGAGAGAGTTATCGCTAATCGTGTGCTTGAATGTGCTGTATGCTGACGTGGCAGTCACAAGAAGTGCGCGTCCTTGGCCTTCGAGCAGCGACGTCTTGACCTGCCCCTTCAGCACAGTGATTATTTCCTGCACTCCGACGACCCCCGCAAGTTCACACACCCAAGGCTAAAAACGGCAAGCACGCCTCCGGGAAAACTTCTTCCAACCTTATCACTGGAACCAAATTGATCTTCGCCTTTCCGGTATCCTTCGTCCGACATGAGAAGCTGAGGTTTTCCCCCGCGTAAGAACAGCATGTCAATCACACACACACACAATAAGTTTATTCTTAAACGGATCTCCGGTCGTAAAAAAGGGGAGAATGGCTTGTTTAGCCTCCGATTCCGCCTGCAGCTCTGGTGATTGCAGCATATTACCTGATAAACGATCTACCTTCGGGGGGTAAAAAACTTGCATTGATTACGGATAACCATATTTGTAACTTGAGGCACTATATTTAGTCTGAGATAAAGAAGGCACTCGGGTAATGCATTTCTGATACGAAGGATGAAGGAAGTGATAAAAAAGAGGTGAAGTGCCGGCAGCGAAACGTGGAAGAAGGAAGAATCAGCGAAGTGATCTATAAATGATGAAGTGGCGACGGTGAAATGTGGAAGAGCAAAGAGGAAATAATCAGTAAGATAATGCGAGAAAGGCAGGAAGGAAGAAGGCGCCCACACTGAGACGTCACAAAAAGCGTGCACATCACATGCTCTTGATTAACGAAGCGTTTTTTCTCCCTACTCCGCCTCCAGTTCAACTGCAAGAACTTCAACGGCTTTCGAAGTCATAAAAAGCTAATCATCTCTGTACAAAAAGCCACTGAAAATGTATACAACATAAAACCTACAAAACCCACGCCTTAACTGTCATAATAAAAACTGAATATTAACACGCAGAAAATAGACTAGGCTACGCTTACTGCTCTCTAAAAGCAACTGTCATTTTCCAATTTAAAAACACAATATATATAAATGTACCTCCCCACCGCCCAAATGTTAAAACGCCTGGGGCTACATTAACCCCCTCCTTCACCACCGCTGCCACTTCTTCCCGCAACCACCGTGCCCAATACCCATCTGGTGACCATAAACGAGACACCATTACACCACTGCCCCTAAACACCAGATGTACACCAACGGCTAAGGCCCAAGTGCGTGAGTGAGTGAGAGTGAGAGAGAGAGAGAGAGACAGAGAGAGACAGAGAGAGACAGAGAGAGAGAGAGAGAGAGGGAGAGAGAGAGAGAGAGAGAGAGAGAGAGAGAGAGAGAGAGAGAGAGAGAGAGAGAGAGAGAGAGAGAGAGGAGGGAGAGGGAGAGGGAGAGGGAGAGGGAGAGGGAGAGGGAGAGGGAGAGGGAGAGGGAGAGGGAGAGGGAAAAAGGGAGAGAGAGAGAGAGAGAGAGAGAGAGAGAGAGAGAGAGAGAGAGAGAGAGAGAGAGAGAGAGAGAGAGAGAGAGAGAGAGAGAGAGAGAGAGAGAGGGAGAGGGAGAGGGAGAGAGGAAGAGGAGAGAGACAGAGAGAGAGGGTAGGAGGCTACCGTTTCGACCACCTTCGCTTTTTCCTTAACGGATTATTCTTTATTCATAAGTTTCGAGATACAACCACGAAATCCCTCAAATGTTCAAACGTCTAAAACTTTTTTTAAAAACCTACATGAGTATGGTCTCCTACAAAGACAACATCTTACGTGGCGTTGACTAAAAGCACATGAGGAAATGGGTTCGTCTCAGGTCTGACAATCACGTCCCTCAAGCAACTGATCCCAAACCCTTCCCGGTGTTACCATATTGCGCTCCAGCGTTTGAAATGTGCTGACGCGGATTTTAAACTCTTATTTAACATTTAGCTTTGATTGTGGGCTAATACACACTTGATATGTTAGAAAGATTCGCATTTGGATATGGAAATCTTATCTAGCGATAGATAAAGCGTGTTTTCCGTGCTATCTGTAGTGCACGCTGACCATCTGGTAAGTCTGGGTCCTACAGCTGCTGCCAACAACACCATCAGCCTTTTGTGCTCACTCTCGTTTCCTGACCTAACGTTAGACCATTTACATTTTTTTCTCTTAAAAGCTCAACTATCGACGTATTAGCAGAGCATTTTCTCTATAAGAAACTTCCTTTACAATTCTCTCGTATACGATACCTACCCACTGTCATTCATTCTCACCAGGTGCAACCTCAACCACACTCACTTCCCGTAATGAATCATCAGCAAGGGCGACAATACTGCTTGCTTGGGCGTGCGTGGGCGCGATCGAAGGCGGAGAACGATACGGCCCAATCATCTACTCCTTGTGACGCACGAAGTCTGTACACCTGGCCGTTGTGTGTGTGTGTATGTATGTCAGGTGCTCCGCCCTTATCCCGGACGATGGGCGGGGTATCTCCCTCGAGGGCATGCTAGATGCTCCTTTGGTACAAGTTGGTCTGCATCCTATTCAATGTTAAACCCTAAATTGCAAAACACATAAATACAAAAAAGCCATTTAGATAACGTAAAACAATACCAGAATGCATGCAACTACATGAACAATTACACACAACCATGACTCGCTTAACTGATACTGTCGGCCAGAGACTACAGCGCGCACTATGAGTTAATGGCCAGACCTTACATTTACCCACCTTGAGTAGACCTTTCGGGTAGCAGTGATTAGCTCCGCCAGGACACGGTCAGAAAGATAAATACGAAGTGCTAAGTGATACGGAGGTCGCAACGCAAATGGGCTCAAAGAGGATAAAATCTAAGGAAGGAAGGACGGGAAAAGACGGGAGATGGTGGAGGTGGAGGTGGAGGCAGATGGTGGGGAGAAGGGGGGGAGGGAGGGAGGGAGGGAGAGAGCTCTCCAAAGTCCCACTGATAATGTTTATATTCCAAGCGGACAACCATCGGAAGACTATCTACCCCAAAGTCTGGGCGCGCGAGCAAGGACACGCGAGAGGAACGAGGATATAACAGACGAACAGGAAGGAGAAGGAAGCGACGTGATAAAGTGAGGAAGTGGGCGAAAGGTCACCAGGAGGATGAGGATGATGAGACGGGGGCGCCATGAGGGCTGCGCATTCAGTGGGTCAAGGTGCCGGCCCACCTGACCACCTGACGCTGTCCACAGGTAAATCGATGACCTTAGCAATCACACCTGCGGCCTCACACCTTCTCATGGCATTAGTCTAGGTACATTTGAGGTAATGAAGGCACAGTGCCATAAGTAAAGCTGGTATTTAATGACGAAAACGGATGGTCCTGAAAGAGAAGTCCTGATAATGTATACAATGTATTAAGCATAAATATTAAGCAGGGTTGTATTTCCAGAGTTGGGCCTAATAGGTCCTATGAATCACACATTACATATGTGCACGTATATATTTATGTAAGTATGTAGGCCTGTATAAATGTGTTGTGTATGTGTGCGTGCGCGTGCGGGATTACATGCATATCAACTGTAAAACTACATGTGCATCATCATCGTGCATGGTGCTCGCAAGGACCCCCGCGGCCCGGCCGAAGCGCGACCGCGTTGTCGCGTTACCTATTCTGTCGAACTCGGAGTGCTGGAGTCTCCATGCTGGCGGGCGCGAAGGCCCGTGTTTGTGTCGGCAGCACGCTCGCACCCGCCGCGCGTCCATCACCTTCGCCTGGTCACATGATCGGCGTTTCAGCCATGGCCGGCGTGTGGGCGTGAGGGGCGGGATGCGGCGTGGAAAGGGGCGTGGCCTGGGGATGGTGGCGGCTGGAGGACGGCCACGCACCAGCCAGCATCACATGGGCGCCCAGGGAGGCACACACACAAGAGAAGCAATACCGTCAACAACAGAGCGAGGAGCATGGCCGTTCTTCTGCCATGCCTCAAACACCTCCTGGAGAGCCGTGGAACTTGCAGGCACCCGCCCCAGGCCGCCGCCCTTGCGCTCCTCGGGTACCGCGGGCACGCCGGCGGGGGGAGCAATGGTGCTGGTTGAGAAGATCACGATGAAGTCTCCCCAGCACGATGTCCGGCCAACGAGATCTCACTCGCAACGTTAAAGGATGATTACCTCACTTTCCTTGCACAGCGCCATGGCCCAAACACTTTTAGTTATACACAATGGATTTTTTCTTTCGCCCGAATGGGCATGAAATTTGGCAGAACAGTTGTCACAAGTTATTTTCTTATCTTCTTTGACACATCATGGACATTCGCTTTCTAGAATCGGACACAAAAACAAAATTACATTAATCTCTAAAAAAGGGAGACAACAACAAGGTTTTAATCTACACAGGATTTGAAAACCTCATAATGATTAGGTGGCTCTTACAGGAAGCACACTAGATGATATGGGATTAAATGTCAACATTTCCTGTGCGCAGCGGCGTCTTACTCTCCGAGGTATACTTGTGTCTACAGTTCGTCATGTAACAGCTAATCAAGGGAAAAGGAGAAGAACGGAAAACAATAAGAAAAAACGCAATCTGGGAGAAAAATCAACCGGAAGACGAGGAGAGAACGGAAGATGCTGCACAAATCGAGCACAAAAACGTGTAATCCAAATCCAGACAGATAACATTCAACCCCGTTACTTGGCCATGATAACTTCCCGAAAAGAACTATGTCACACTGCCTCTCCCTGTGACACGCGTGGGTAAGAGTACCCCCCCCTCGTCTCCACTCGTCTCCTCGTTACCTTCATACTCTATCAATACTCGCCAAGGTCGCCTTATCCCGTCTCCTGAAAGATTGCCACACACCCTGTCGCACTGCTTTTACTCGTCTCGGAAGTGCAAAATGAAGGCAGTCAGTTCCTTGTTCCTAAACAAACTGCATGACAAATGATAGTTACAGTATTCGACTCTCTACTTTCGCCTTTTGCGCAAAATCATTAGGAACCGGCGATTTCACGTACGCAGAACGCCATATGCCGACTCCTGAAACGAAAACAGTAATCTATAATACCGTTTTCTGCGGCGTTTGCGGCCGGGGGGAAAGTGCTCTCGGTCTTTGTCTGTCTGTCTCTTTATATCTTTGTGTGAGTGTGTGTATCTGTCTGGGTGCCGTCAAACGAAGTCGTTGTTCGAGATACAAATCTTGGGATTTGAACAAGAACTTCTTCAGAGCAAATCAGCGGTAGCTTAGGTCTGCCGGGACGGATTATCACTTCCATCGAAATACGAGGAATAAAAGAAGACACAAATATCACGGTAATCCAAACACAGCAACTTCCACTAACAAAAGACTGCTATATTTTCACCCACAATACAAAGACGAGGCAAGACCCGGAGAAGTTGCACAAAGCCCGAAGGACAAGTGTACAGGATCTCCCTTCCCCATCCTCCCCTCGTATCCCCTATCCCCCCGCCCCCCACCTTCCGTTAGTCCTAGCCACAGCGAGTCGACCGAACTTTCTCTAAAAAGGTTTCCACAAAACTACTGTCTCTCTCGTGGCGGGAACAGTCTGTTGTCCGGGGGGTTTCTTTGGGGCGATTCCTTGGCCTGACCCCAATATATCCTTTATCTGAGCCTTCCGTAACGTATATTGAAGAATATCTCACACATTACCTAAACTTCTGACAGCATAAAGCCTTGCTGGATTACCTTACCCCCCTTATTATCATACAAGGATATGTAACCCAAGTCGCAACAAAAAAGATTTTACATGGCAACTATATGGCAGCAGCAGCATCAACAATAATAACAATAATAGTATCTTTAATAACCACATTATTTAGAAGGATAATCCAAAAGAAGCCACAATTTCCATAAATTCCAATAACAATAACATCAATATTCAAAACAAATACTAAGACTAAGGAGACCACTGCAACAACAATAATAAAAACCGGAAAGGCCAACATTCCTAGAACAGAATCTTAACAGACAACATAAGACCCATTAATCTGACCAGCTGAATGTGTACCTCGCATTCTGATAAACCGAAATATAATGCATAAGTCCAGAACGGAAGACATGTAATTGAT